>JAXGGA010001643.1:0-144929 GCA_038373865.1 Uloborus plumipes | reverse complement strand
ACAAAAAATAGATAACAAGTTCTTTTTTCACAAAAAAAGAATATATATATTTTTCACAAAACGCGGACTTAAAAATAAAAACCTGGATCGACCCCTGCATTTATATTAAAATTGATTTGAATCATATGCATTTGTATTGAATTGGTTTTCATCATGTTATTAGCTTTTTGGTGAAATAACACTCAAAATATAATATTTGATTTTTTTAAACGTCAGTTTTATGTTTAGTAAAATTTATAAGTTTAAATTAATTAATAACAAGAGTTTCTACAGTCTTTTTAAATAAAATCGAAAAAATCTGATTTAAAACAAATAAACCCGATTTTTTTATTATTTCAAAAAAGAAAAAAAAATCATGATCTTTCTACACCCTGCTTGACGATGTACTAGGAAAAAGTTTCTAAGCTTTTTCAAAAAAATAATTGAACAATTTTCTATTGAATATAGTCCTCAGATTTTTCATTTAAATTTTGAAAAACGTAATATGTAAAAAAAAAATGTGCATAAGACATCATTTTCTTTGTTAAAAAGTAGGGTTGTGGCGTTTTTGGATTTAATGGAAAAACATTTTTGGAAATTTGCAGCAGAAAAATGAATCTTCACGACTATCAGCAAGTATTATAGGACCATTTTATTACAATATAGGATTTTATGGGGGTACTAAACTATCTATTCCAGCAAGACAAAACGCCTAAAAATTATCGGCACAAACAAAAATTGCAACAACTAATTGCTGGCATCAATATTAACTGATGCCAGCTTGTTTTCCCTTTATTCGTCCCTTGGTCCCTTTACCACACCATTTGATGGAGAAGTGGAAGCCATTAGGCTGGCATCACAACAACTGATTTCTAGGAGTGAAAGTTTTAATAATGCTGTGGCTGTGATATTATCTGAATCGAAGTCTGCAATTCAAGCTGTCATCTCTCCGAAGCCGGCTGATTCGCAAAGAATAAAAACCTGCATTGCAAATTTAAGCAGGCTCCAAAATCGTGGTAAAACAGCTATTCTGCAGTGGGTTCCTGCTCACTGTGGAATATACGAAAATGAAGCAGCTGACTTTCTTCCAAAAAAGGGAACTGGAATATTACAAATTCCAACAAATCCAGTCCCTTATCCTGCTGTAATGCGACTAAGAAAGAAAGAAAGAAAAGACTTAAAAGAAAGAATGAACGACGACTTTCAGACCAGGCAGTCATGGTCAAACCTGATAAAACATAAGAGCTGGAGAGAATCAATCATGGCAATACCAGATGCCCCGAGACGACATGCTGTAGCAGCAATTCGTCGCGAGACCGGCCATGACTGCCTTGATGCAAGAAAGCTATATGCGCTATGGATGCTTTCCATCTAAAAGAATGCGTTGCAATCTCAGGCATCAGTATTTACGAGAGATATTGGAAAGCCAGAGACAAAATAATTGAACTGCAGTACGTTTGACCTTGACTGACTTTTAAATTGCTTTTACATGTTTAAATTTTATGGTTTTAGAGTTTTAATCCTTTTCCTGCCTTTTACATTTTATGATGTTTTTTATTTAGTCTCTTACATTTTATCTGCTTTCATGTTTTCCTTTTAAATTTTACCTTTTATTGTTACATTCTACATTTTTGCATTTTAATTGAATCGTTTATTTCGAAAAGGTAACATCTCTATTTTGATCTCCTCTGTCTCTTTAGAAAATTAAACAACGTACGATTATATTTTTGAATGTCATAATCAATGGTTATTTGGTAAATTATTGCAGTAATTGTGTACTTAACTAAAGGCATTTTTTCATTGATTATGACATTCAAAAATATAACCGTGCGCTGTTTAACTTTCTAAAGAGACAGAGGAGATCAAAATAGAGATGTTACCTTTTCGAAATAAACGATTCAATTATTGTTGTCTTTATACTCTTCACAAGTCTGTGTTGAGTGTGCAAATCGCACACTCGAGTTAATGAACTGTGTTCAAATACTTCTGCTGAAAAAATATATATATATTAATTGATAGCACAATAAGGTTGGGGATGGCGACGAATGATACTAATAATTTTAGTCACCACCTTTTTTCACTTGGTAGCCGCATGGTAAGTGAAGCCTAATCTTGATCTTTACATTTGCATACAATCAGGACTTTTTGTAATTGAAGGAGCAAGTAGACAAAGGTGATAAGGTAATAATTTTTTTTTTTGAAAGCAATTTCTAGAAATTTAAAAAGTTGTCGTATATCACCTTTATTCACTTGCCCCTTCAATTGTGTTTGTGAGTTGACACAATTGAACACACACTAATTTGAATTTGTGTAAATCGGAAAAATTCATATAAGTCACATATCACCTTCATCCACTTGCCCCTTCAATTATAATACATCGTTAACAATTCCTATTCAGCTTCGGAATGGAGCGAAGAGTTTTATTTTTACTTCGGAAAAAAAATGTAACGGCACTAAATATTCACTGAATATGGAGAGGTCAGGAAGAGGTAATTGGCCTTGCAAGAGCTGGAACACCAGATTTTCTGTAATGTGTTTATCATTTTAAACAAGGAAATATCTTTTTATTTTTCCTCGAATGCATGAAGAAAAATTGCTGAAAAGAGACTATCAATTGACTGGCTATCATTATCAACAACTGATAACTTATGTTGTGAAATGTATGCAGTTGAAAAGCGACTAAACAAATCTGCACTAACGATACTGTAGATTATCTGCCTTTCATGACAAAACACTGAATATAGCTACAACGAGCTTTCAAAACAAAATTACTTATACTGTCCGAAATTCAAAAACAAATAAATCTACTTATTCAAACATGAAAACCGGCTCCAATTAAAATGCAAGAAAGAAAAACAAAACAAATATTGTAAAGAAATTTGTAATTCAATGAACGAACCTACCTAGAAGAATCATTTTTAATTAAGAAATACGTTAACTACTAAAGAAAGAGTTCGGAAAAATAAACAAGAAAGCTATCATTTGCTACATTTCTGAAGTACATTTGCGATTCAGAAGAGTGGCATTTGTTTACAAAGACACTTAGTACATAGCCCGCAACCAATTTAATTTTCCATACGAAAAGCCTTTTTCTTTTTAAAAACTGTCATACATAGTGGAGGAGCAACTGGTCAAATTTTAATTTCCGTGCGCTTTTTGTGATACAATTATGACAGTTGGTTTTTCTGAAAGGTATTGGCACCAGGAATACGAATTCGGATGTTGCCACTCCCAAAAATAGCGCAGGGGGGCGTAAGGGGGGGGGGCAAAGTTTCTTTACTAAAATAATTATATCTTCATAATTTCATGGCTTAGAACCAGTTTTCAAAGCGTAAAATGCTTAAATCCACTTAATAATAACATTATAATGCATAAAAAGCTAAATTTAAATTGCTGACACGTGTTTCGGAGCTATTAAAGAGCTCCTTTTGCAGTGTATAAGATGAGAGCTTATGAATGAAAATTAATCCGGCTGAAGGTGTTTTTTTCATTGAATAGAGGTGCCTTGTTATCAAGCCCATCATTTGGACAACCAAGCGGGGTCCAAAGCGGGAGGGGGGCCTCCCCCCTTTTAGAAACAAAATGCAAATGCATATTTGTGTACGTATTTATCCTTCGACACGTAGTATACACTGAATTTGCACTTTTGCCCGTGACTGTAATCGCCTCCCCCCTCCCGGGGAGAGAGGCGGTTGTAAAAAAATGTTTTTATTTATTTATTTATTAATTATTATTATTTTTTTTTTTTTTTTTTGATCAGGGAGAGGGGTTCAATTGCCCCCGCTAATCTGATAACTTGTTCCTCTTAAATAGCAATTTTTTTCGTCATTTTTTGCTCACCACAATTTTTTTTAGCTTAAAGCACTGCTAAATTAAGTTTTTACAGCCACAAATATGCTTTAAATAATATAAGCCAGTGATACTCAATGTGAGTGGTCTGAAATATACCTGAATTTTTAAGTTAAAAAAATGAGAGAAAGACTTTTAAAGTGTATTCACTCAAATAATAATATAATGACAACATTATGAACCCAAATTTCCCATGGACTGCTTAACATTGTGTTTGTTTCTGTTGCTGAGTGTAAAAAGTAATTTTAAACAAACTAAATATTTATTGAAACAAAAATGTTTTATTTTATTGTACCTCACTATACATTTTCAGCTGCATTTATGAGTAGATAAAACAGTTAAATAAAAACATGAAAGTAGAACTATAATTACAAATAACAACACACACGCAGTCATTTGACAGTAGCATTTGAAAGAAAATGTAATAGATATATTTAAATCAATCCATTAATTAGTTTTTCATATTCCTGATCGTTTCAAAAAGATTCCTGATCGTTGCTTGGAATAACTTTAAAAGAATAAGTCAAATAATAATATATAATACAAATTAAAAATCAGTTTCATTATCAGATTCATCTGAACTGCTCTCTTCATACCAGTTAAAACAGTGATTTTCATCATCTACATCCAAACATTCACACATGTCCGTGCATGGAAATCCGTGACGTCTGCATTTGCACAGTTGTGCAGAACATTTACTTTTTCTGCATGAGCATTTTACCAGTTCTGGAATTGCCTGTGGAGCAGGTTCCATTCTGGTCATCTGGGGAACAAATCTGCTGTCCTGCATTTCCCAACCATAACCAGCATCTGGCTGTGGAATATTCGGACATGCAATGACATCATTGTGCCATATCATGGCCTAATAATGTTCTCTCATGATGGCATAGCGAAGAGCTGATTGTGCTGGTGGCATCTTCCCTAATTCGGCAATTTTCTTTTGAAATAGCATGAACCAAACAGAGCCAACATGTGATTTAGACCAGTTTGACAGGTAAAGTTTGCAAACAAACTATTCTAATGCACCAAAAATATCTTCAGATGGTGTAGAATTAGTTCCTAAATTTGCAAAAGCTTGCAAAACATTTTTATCAGACTGCTGCAAGTCTTTCCAACAGAAGAGTTAACCTTTTCCAGCAAACGCTCCTGTAGTGTAGCATCCAGTTAATACATGAAAGCCAGGAAAGTCTGTTACCTTCTCTTCTCCTAAAGCATTATATATATTGGTTTGAGAGCAATCTGTCTTTTTCTTTTATCGCTCCAGCAGAATGTTCTGGAACATAGCATGGGTATCGCCGATGATCATTGCATGTCCGAATATTCCATAGCCAGACGCTGGTTATTGTTGGGAAATGTAAGACAGCAGATTTGTTCCCCAGATGACCAGAATGGAACCTGCTCCACAGGCGATTCTAGAACTGGTGAAATGCTCATGGAAAAAAAGTAAATGTTCTGCACTGCTGTGCAAATGCAGACGTAACAGATTTCCATGCACGGACGTGTGTGAATGTTTGGATGTAGATGATGAAAATCACTGTTTTAACTGGTATGAGGAGAGCAGCTAAGATGAATCTGATAATGAAACTGATTTTTAATTTGTATTATCAGGGGTCCCATTGACGCGCTATAGCGAGTAAAATACGCGGATTTCAGGAAAGGGACTCAATGCTTGAAACTTACAGTGCGTCCCGCAGGACGCGCTAAAATTTGTCTTGAAGGACGAAAGTGTAAAATTTAGGTGGTGCGGATTATCTGCATTTTTTCAACCAATTTTGTCTGTAATGTTATTTATTTTACACAGCCTGAATCTGTAATGTTGTTTATTTTTGATTATAGATTAAAAATTATTGTTTCACCTTATTTATTTTTTTTCCTGTGGTGTGCGGGACCCACTATTTTTAAAATGGACCCCCTTTTTCAAAAGCGGTGGGTCCTTGGGACCCGGCTTTGTGAGTATCTAGCGGGAGCCCTGTATTATAATTGTATTTTTAATTTGTATTTGTATGTTTATTCTTTTAAAGTTCTTCCAAGCAATGTCTTTTTAAAACGATTAAGAATATGAAAAATTAATTCATGGGTTGATTTAAATATATTTATTACATTTTCGTTCAAATGCTACTCTCAAATGACTGCGTGTTTTGTTATTTGTAATTATAGTTCTACTTTCATGTTTTTATTTAACTATTTTGTTTGCACATAAATGTAGCTGAAAATGTATAGCAGGGGTCAATCCAGAATATTTGACCAAGGTCCTGTTTTTGGAATTTTGTGAAAAATAGTTCAGAATTTTGTGAAAACTAATTCCTAATTTTGTGAAAAATAGTTACGGCAAAAAATATTCCCAATCGGTAAACTCGGATTTCTGTGAAGAGTCAGTTTTGAGTGCGAGGTTTTTGTGAAAGGTCCATTTTTGAGTGACTGAATTTTGTGAAGAATCCCTTTTTGAGTTTCTGAATTTTGTGAAGGGTCCTTTTTTGAGTGACTGAATTTTGTGAAGGGTCCTTTTTTGAGTGCCTGAATTTTGTGAAGGGTCCTTTAACAGACCTAATTTCTCTCTAGATTGACCGCTGTATAGTGAGTTATAATGAAATAAAACATTTTTGTTTCAATAAATGTTTTGTTTGTTTAAAATTACTTTTTACACTCAGCAACAGAAACAAACACAATGTTAAGCAGTCCATGGGAAATTTGGGTTCATAATGTTGTCATTATATTATTATTTGAGTGAATACACTTTAAAAATCTTTCTCTCATATTTTTAACTTATACATTCAGGTATATTTCAGACCACTCACAATGAGTATCACTAGCTTATATTATTTAAAGCATATTTATGGCTGTAAAACTTCCTTTAGCAGTGCTTTAAGCTGCAAAAAATTGTGGTGGGCGAAAAATGACGAAAAAAATTGCTATTTAAGAGGAACAAGCTCTCAGATTAGCGGGGGCACTTGAACCCCTCTCCCAGATCAAATAAATAAATAAACAAATAAAAGCAGGGTCATTCCACGTCAAATCAACCCAAAAAATGCGATTTTGACACCAATAGTCTCGGATTTTGCTGAAACTTGGCATAATTGTTCCTTTTATAGAGTTGAGAAAGAATGCAAAATTTTTTTGCTCTATCTCAAATGGTTTAGATTTTATGGAGTGTCAAAGTTTTTGAAATTTCACGATCTTTGGTGATGGCGCGCAGGAAAACCAATTAGCGTTTATGCAGAAAATAAATCATAACTTCCGTATTTACCAACCAATATTGATGATTTTTTTTTTCAATGTACCTGATTATGCAAGAGTTATAGAAAAAATATAATTTTCTAAGTAAGTATCTATAAAAAATATGAAAAATTCCTGAAGTACAATTTAGTGTGTTATTATAACCAAGTATAGAGCTTTACTTAAAATGAGATATCTCCAAGAGGGTAGTAAATAATCCCCGCATTTTTTTTATATTTCTGATCTAAAAGATGCATTTTATCACACAAAAAAATAACTTTGGTGGTTTTTACACTCCTACATTTAAATTTAGGGTATAAAACTTTTTTTTAAAGATAGTAATATAAAAAAAAAAAAAGCCTTTAGCACCAGCCTTACTTTTGAAGGGTAAAAATCTGACTAATATTATGCAGTATAGTCCAGAACACACCCTTATCTTGAATACACGATATAAATAGTGAAAATTACAATAAAAATTTTAAATTACAAAATTAGATGCAATTATGCACACCCCTTGATAACGTTCTTTGTAATGAAAAAAGTAAACGTTAAAAACTTACCAAAAGGAATATACATAATGTTAGAAACAGTTTTAGTTGTAGACAGGAGCAAAAGTATTTTGAAAAACTGAATTTATATTTTTCATGCAGTCTTGAGAACAGTGGTAAGTTCTTCCAGTTGTTGTTTCAGGGGGCTCCACAACTGCTAGGACATGAGGGATAGGGATTGCACAAATATCCTCCCTCTCGGGCCAGAAAAAAGATGGTGAAGGTCCATGATTATGCATAAAACTTACAGTGACATCTTTTTCTGCTTCATTTACCTCATTCACCATGCCAAAATACCACAAATTATCATACATACTTGCAATGAAGCATCCAGAAAATAAATTGGAAGCTGGTTTTTCATCAGTACTTATTCTTCTGGCTTCAATGTTTCCTAAATCATCTATTGGTTGAAAATTGTGGAACATTCTTGTTCCAGGAAGAGTTTCAACTAATTTAAATCGATTCTCTAAAGTCTGGCGAGTTAAATCAACTTCCTGTTTAGAAATCAATTGGAAGTGAATGCCTTTCAAGCTAGATTTGCAAAACTCAAAAAGCTCATTTGTTGTTAATATTTCTTTGCCTAGCTCTCGTTGATAACTATGTTTTCTCGCTCCACATTTAACAGTACCCCCTATTCCGTCACATTCTGTTTTTATTTGACTAGTTGCGTGGAATGACCACTGAGCTTGAAGTTGGAAATCTTTTTCGTGCATGCACAAATTCACGAAGTTGAACTTATTTTTATACTGCCCAGCACATCCATCACTGAAGTAGTGAACATTTGTGATTTGGGGATATTTCGCTTTAATAAATATTTTTACTATTTCTTGAATTTTATGGACCATAGCTACATCATGTTTTAAATCATCTGATATTATGCAAAGTGAGGAAGTAATTTTTTCATTGCTTGGATTGTTATAATGGATCATGACAGGATGAATGGTACAAGACTGTGAGGTCCAGTGGTAACCTTGAGCTTCGTCTTGTATTGTGAAACCATAATTTTCACTAAAATCCATTGATATTACAGCAGTATGCAATGAAACTTCTTTCCAATTTTTAAAAATGAAGCTTATGATTTGGCTATGAATGCATGTGGGATTAATTTGTTCAATTTTGTAACTAATAAATCAGTAAATTCAGTAACTGAGCTTGAACATCTTATCATTTCAGTACGATCCGTGGAAACCCACTACTATACTCAATAAGGTCTTCATTTTCATAATTTTCGAATTTTGATTCTAAAAACTGGATTTGGTTGCTTTTTGGCGGGCACTCATCACAATGTCGAAGCATGCATTCCCTTTTTGTGTCCTGGCAAACAACAAAGGACATAAGTTTTTTATAATCTTCTACAATTCCTGCCCCCTTAATTAGTAAATTACATTTTGGTGAATTGTGCAGACGCACACTAAGTGTGTGCCACTAGCACCAGCCAAAACACACCACTTTGATTTTAAAGAACAAAACTTTGATAAACCTATCTTCATATTTGGGTACTTTAACTTAAATTTTAAATACAGCTCCCTGAGGTTACACAAAATTAAACGCTTTCTTTCGTAAACGTTTTTTCTTATGCTTACAACATCTTTCATTCCCGGCAGAATTCTAGAATATTCGTCACGCTGGTAAAACTGATCTACTAACTCTACAGTTTCAGGACTTAACATTTTCCCATGTCTTGACTCTGGTTCTGCTAAAAACCCCTTATCTTTCCATAGTTTTTGTGCTTTGCGAACTGAGTAATCAGAAGCATTGAACGTTTCTATTATTTTTCTTTTTGACCACATCATTGCAGCTGGAATTGTCAGCATTTGAATTTGTTTATTTTTTGGAGTCATCACTTAACTCACCCTTAATAATGTTAATTAGTTTGTCCAAATCTTTCGATTTTTGCGTAGCATCTTTTTCTGGATCATCTTTTTCTTCTGGCAAATTAACTTCAAGAACATTTTCAATTTTTTCTTTTACAGTTTCGTGCACTCTCTGTAGCTTTTTTTTTTGCCGTAGGATGATTTGCTATGTTCACCAAGTGCATGTAATTTTATTGGGGAGCATCCAATATCGTGCAAAGAAGAATTCAGTTCCTCAATTGATCTTTTTTTTGTACATTTTTTAATTCATTAGGATTCAATCCTTCATCTTCTTCTCCAGTGGAATTTCTGCTTTCACTGTTTTCCTCAATATCATCATTCAGTTGAGAAAACTAGTGTCCTGCAGTTTGCACAAAGTTTCTGTCCTGGTTTTACTTGATAACCCTTTGCTGAAATTAATCTACTTTGCTTTAAAGATACAACACGAAGTCCTTTCTGAATGGAACTCTTGTGTATTCGAAAAGGATCACAACGATATTTTTGTAAAAATTCATACTTTTGCAAACATAAACATTGATGATGAAGACAAATAGTTTTTAACTCGTTGCTTGTATCTATTCTTAATTTCAATAGAGTCAACTCAGTTTCAGAGAGATTAGTAAAACTCTTTGTGTCCTTTTTCTTGACAAAACTAAACAAATGACAATCACTCTGAGTAACTTCTTCAACACTGCACTTCTCCATTTTTTTTAAATAACAATATTAGAACAAAAAATATTCACATATATAATAACAACTAAAGCATACACTAATACGAAATCAGAATCAGAACATGAATTCAAAACTCAATCATATGTGTTACTCCAGCAACAGTTGACTGAATGACTGGTTAAGGCAGTACTCTTCTGTTTTTACCAAAGTTTCATGGGTGGGAAATGGGAGAACCCCCAAGCATCAGAGCCATATGCAACTGCAGAATCTCAAACCACACATATATAAACAAGTCAAGGCAATGTGTTAAAAGGCTTCACACCTGTTTCATAATTTTAGTTACTTTGCTTATTTTCATTCAGCACTGAGAAGTGCAGGAGGAGGGGAGCTCTTATTTATGACTTGATGAATAGTGGGGGATGATAAGTGTGTGTGTGAGGGACAGTGTCTTATCCTATTGTATCACTGTTATTTTCTTTCTTTTTTCTAATTCTCATTTTGGGTTTGAAAATTTCTAGAGAATAAGTTAGTTTAAACAATATCTTAAAAGTAAAGAAAATTAATGACTGAAGTGTAAAACTACAAATATGATCTCTTTTTATGCTCTAAAATACATTAGATCACTTATGAAAAATAAAAAGAAATGAAGGGATTATTTTCTGCTAGCTTAATTTTTGATATTACTAGTTCATGTATGTACAATTAAAAGATATTTTTATATTATGTATGTTCCTTGAGGTAGGTTTTCAAGGATTTTCATTTTAAAGATGTGTTTATTGAATAAGTTATCATTACATCTAATTTTGTAGATAAAATTTTTTATTGCAATTTTTAATATTTTATGATATATATTCAAGATAAGGTGTGTTCTGGACTATACTGCATAATATTAGCCAGATTTTTACACTTCAAGTTTTTTTTTTTTTTTTTTCATATTACTATCTCAAAAAAAAAGTTTTATGCCCTAAATTTAAATGTAGGAGTGTAAAAACCACCAAAGTTATTTTTTTGTGTGATAAAATGCATCTTTTAGATTAGAAATATAAAAAAAATGGGGGGATTATTTACTACCCTCTTGGAGGTATCTCATTTTAAGTAAAGCTCTATACTTGGTTAAAATAACACACTAAATTGTACTTCAGGAATTTTTCATATTTTTTTATAGATACTTACTTAGAAAATTATATTTTTTCTGTAATTCTTGCATAATCAGTTACATTGAAAAAAAAAATCATCAATATTGGTAGGTAAATACAGAAGTTATGATTTATTTTCTGCATAAACGCTAGTTGGTTTTCCTGCGCGCCATCGGCAAAGATCGTGAAATTTCAAAAACTTTGACACTCCATAAAATCTAAACCATTTGAGATAGAGCAAAAAAAATTTGCATTCTTTCTCAACTCTATAAAAGGAACAATTATGCCAAGTTTCTGCAAAATCCGAGACTATGGGTGTCATGACTGGGTTGAAGTGATATGGATTGACCCAGCATTAATTTTTTAACCCCCCCTCCCGCCCCCCGAATTGAGGCGATTACAGTCCTGGGCAAAAGTGCAAATTCACTGTATAATATGTGTCGAAGGATAAATGCGTACACAAATGTGCATTTGTATTTTGTTTCTAAAAGGGGGGGAGGCCCCCCTCCCACTTTGGACCCCGCTTGGTTGTCCAAATGATGGGCTTGATAACAAGGCACCTCTATTCAATGAAAAAAAAACCTTCAGACGGATGAATTTTCATTCATAAGCTCTTATCTTAAGCATTGAAAAAGAAGCTCTTAATAGCCCCGAAACACGTGTCAGCAATTTAAATTCAGCTTTTTATGCATTATAATGTTATTATTAAGTGGATTTAAGCATTTTACGCTTTGAAAACTGGTTCTACTCCATGAAATAATGAAGCTATAATTATTTTAGTGAAGAAACTTTGCCCCCCCCCCCTACGCCCCCTGCACTATTTTTGGAGATGGCAACATCCGAATTCGTATTCCTGGCGCCAATACCTTTCAGAAAAACCAACTGTCATAATTGTATCACAAAAAGCGCACGGAAAACCAGTTGCTCCCAGACTAACAGCATGAAAGTTCCGAAAAAGTAACTTTTCAGTTAATAAACATATCTCTTCTCCAACAACAAAAGTGATTATTGAAATTTTTGATACCCTTAGTTGACTTTCAAGTTCTAATTTTTTCCATAATGTCCACAACAAAAAACGCGTCTTGTATGCAGTAATGGTTGGAAAAAAGGAATAAGAGTCTATGCATAAGACCACTACCTATAGCATTTCATCCAATGCCGTATTTTACATAAAACAGCATTTTCAAGCTAATTTTCCTGTGTAAAAAAAGTAAATTATTTTCAATAAGTCAGAAATATGGAAAACCTACATCAATATTGACACTATTTTTACTCTACCATTTGCTTTGGTAGTAATACATAAAAAGAGTTTTTTAAAAAAAGCAAAATATAATAACAAAAATCTTACAAAAGGCAAAACACTTGCAAAAAAAAAAGAAAACTTCAGAAACGAAGCACGTCGCATACTTATGAGTAAAAAAAAGTTAAAAATACAATTAGAAAAAAAAAAAAAGAACGAAAGAAACAATTGAAAAGAAAAGAAGAAAAACTTAGAACCCTTTTAATGTTAAATGAATTTTGAATTCAACGCCGTTTACAATATTACAAAGACGTGGTGCATTACTCGCATTAAATTTTAATACTGAGTTAAAAGAAACAACAGTAGCTGTCAAGTGCAGACCAAAGATAATTTTAAAATCACTACTTTTACAAAATGACAAGGAAAAGCAACTAAAAAGAATACAAAGAATAAATTGCTTACGGATAATTGACTAGGAAAACGTTCATAGATAATCTAGGAAAATGTTAACAATACAATAGAAAATTCTCCAAAAACCTTTTCGTGCGACAATCGTCGGTGTATGATGGAAGAAAATCCTATTTGTTAGAAGTTTTCCCAAATACGTAACCTGAACGTTAATCATGCTAAAATCTAACCTTTGATTTTTTAAAAAAAGGTCAGAAATTTCTTAACTGAAGTGTTTCACGAGAACTAAATCAGCATAAATCTTAGTTTCAAAAATTGAACACTAAATGTTAACTTAGAGAATTTATATCTGTCGGCTACTGGAAAAACAAGAAGTTCTGTCAAGAACTAAACGAGCTACTTTCCCGTACATCGACATCCTAGCATATGATCAATATTCTCTTGATTATCTGAGACTGAAACCTATGTCAAACATACCTTTATAGCATTATAGCACTTAAAGCCGATTTCTAAAAGCAAAATATACCCCTCTCATCAGATGAAATAGACACATAATAAGTAAATAAAGTTTTGTCGCACCTTTTAAAGAAGGTAACTGCTATAGTTCCTCCGTAAAAAAATTCCTCAATCGTTTCAAACAGAAAAAAATAAATAAATAAAATAAAAGTACAAAGAACATCAAAACACATTTTATCAAAGAAAAAAAACTCGTTCGTTAATAAAATGTCTCGAATTTCATTTTTAATGAATTTCATTTTTAATCCGTTGCCAGTCGTTAAATATAAATAAAAAATAAAATGCCCTCGTGAATGAAACATTTTCGTTAACAAAAAACATATCGTCTGCCAAAATATATATATATATATATATATATATATAAAACAAAACAAACAAATAAATAAGCAAAAAATCTTCTGCCAAGTCAGTCATTTTTTTTCTGATCCTGCATTTCCGCCATGTTTGCAGAGTCGGAATCAGAGTTCTCACAGAAGATTATTCAGAAAGGTACTTTACATACATTATTTATCAAAACCATTTTTTTACCAAGTTAGTTTGAAGGAAATCCGCCATTAAGTTCAGGATCAACATTCAATTTAAATTTCCCCGTAGGCGCTAATGTTAAAACTTTTTCTGAACGGTTCATCATTGAACGAAAAAATATTCAAAGTAAAAAGTGAAATATGTGAATGAGACTCTCCGGGATCATTCGAACAAAAAAAAGTTTATTCAATTCGGACGGTTCACTTAAAAGTTATTTGGTGGGGAAAGGTTGTTTGAACGGTTCAATGTTGAAAAAAAAAAATGTTCAAATTCAAAATTTAAATACGGTAATGAAGTATCCTTGCCGAGATCTTTCGAACGAAAAAAACGTTTGTTCAAATCGGACTGTTCACTCAAAAGTTATTAAGGGTGAGAGCTTGTTTGAACGGTTAAATGCTGAACGAAAAATTGTACAAATCGGAAATTTAAAAACGGAATGAAGTATTCTTGACAAGAGCTTTCGAACGAAAAAAAGTTTGTTCAAATCGGACTGTTCACTAAAAAGTTAGTATCTCGGAACAGATTGTTTGAATGGTTTAAAGTTGAACCAAAAATTGTTCAATTCGGAAAATCAAATATGGGAATGAGCTGTACTCGCCGAGATCTTTCCAACAAAAAAAAAATTCGTTCAAATCGGAATGTTCATTCAAAAGTTATTAGGGGGGGGGGACAGACAGACAGACTGACACACAAATTCCCCATCTGAATACCCTACTTTCCAATTTTTCGATATTTATTTTACTTTTTTGTTTCTTTTTGAATCTGTTTTGTACTTGGCGATATTTTTTAGACGCATTAAGCCATTTTTAGTGCTTTTTTCGTGTCTTTTATTTTTAAAGGGGAAAGTGTGTAACAATTTAAATATCTTGGTACACTATGGGCATCCCCCCCCCCCCCCATCCCTTCTTTGCGAACTCTACACAAAGAGAAATTGCTTTGTCCACCACAAACTTCAGATGGAATATGAACATAATAGAACAGTGGGGTACCCTGAAATTATTTTGAGGGGGTACGTGCTGTCATAAGAATGTACGAAGCTTTTTTTTTTTTAAATTTAAAATTACCAGCATATGCTAAAAGCTTAACAAGAAGTTCTGTCAAGAACTAAACGAGCCTACTTTCTCGTACATCGACATCGGAATTCTAGCATCTGATCGTTATTCCCTTGATTTATATGAGGCTGAAAATTATGTCAAACGTACCATTTTAGCACTTAAAGCTGACTTCTAAAAGCAAAATATACCCCTCTCATCAGATGAAATAGACAGGTAAAAAGTAAATAAACTAATAAATAAAGTTTTGTCGCACCTTTTAAAGAATGTAACTGTTATAGTTCTTAAACTAATTGATTTTACGCCTATAAATAATTAAAAATTCAACTTAAACCTACATATTTTCATTTTTTTGTATTTCAAAATTAAATTTAAAAAAAAGTTTTTTTTTTTTTTTGCAATTATTTCCAAAAAAAATTTGTAAGGGAAGTGGTTAAGAAAGAATAATCTGAATAAAAAAAAAGTGTTCCAAATATATTTTTATGTATGACTATTTATTATTGGAATATGGAATGTTTAAGTGGTAGCAGAAACTATTTAGTTGGCGAAAAAGTACAGATGATAAGATAAGCCTTTTTTATTTCCTTTTACGTAGTAAAGGAAGTATAGTCGACGCTCGTTATAACGACCGCACGTTATAAAGACCATCCTAATATAACGACCGGTGAGAAAATCCCCAACTGTATCCCAATATACTCTATTTTTACCTCTTATAGCGACCACTCGTTATAAAGCCATTTTCTGTAGGACGGAGACGGTCATTATATCGAGCGTCGACTGTATTGTGATTGCAAAAAAAAAATACACTCAAATTTGGGTCTAAACTTTGATTTTGCTCACCCCCGAATGAATGTTCAGTAGTTTTTTCGACCTGTCACCACGTGCATATGTACCTACCAACATATAAACGGCCGAAAAATCCTTTTCAACCACCCTCGAGTTAATTACGAAGAGTTTTCCTGTGACGTATGTATGTCACATAACTCGAAAACTATATGCCGAAGAAGCTTCCAGTTTAGTATGCAGGCTCTGAGGATGGTCTAGTTGTGCACCTCCCCTTGTGGTTGCATTCGAATGCTCCCAAGGGGGTGTTTTACCCCTTTTTGGGAGTAAATCCGTGTTAATTTCAATGCACACTCAAGTGATATGAATTGGCGCGACCACTTGGCAATATGTCGCCAAGCTTTTAGTCGCCAAGTGTTTGAAGCCAACTTGGGGACAAATTTGGCGAAAAAAATTATTTTTTGAATTTGGGTTCAATTTGGCGCTATTTTACGAAAAATTCACTGAATGATGTTAAAATCGGCAGTATTTAGAAAATTAACCATTGTAAAACATTTTTCTGCACTGTTTCGTGGCAGATTAGGGGTGTAAATATTTGAATTGTTACCTTGCTCACCCCAAGCACTTTTTTAACACTTAAGGCAACTACTAAGAAATATACTCGTAAAAGGAAGTAGTGTGGGGTCCATACCAGATTTTTTATTGTAGTGGTACTCTAGCCAATTTTCAATTTAAATTAACTATAGCAGAAGTTGCAGTCTCTGATTAATGGCTGTGAAAAGTAATATTTTCTTCTTTGGCTAATAATTTCTTAAACTGGATAACATATCTCTTCACAATTAGACTTGATTCATTCAAGGCATTTTTCCTTTTTACAAAGCGGAACGAAGCAAAGCAACTAGTGAAGTGATGAAATACCTTCGTGCAATTGTTGTAGAGAAAATTACAGCGTTACGGAAGCAAATACGCAGGATACTGCAGACACATGTTTCGGCATTACAAGGAACGTCTTTTTCAATGCAAAAAAATCTTGAGCTTTTGGATGCACAGACATCCAACAAAGCAACTGGCTTTTGTCGGATGTCTGTGCATCCATAAGCTCAAAAATTTTTTGCATTGAAAAAGGCGTTCCTTATAACGCCGAAATACGTGTCTGCAGTATCCCTGCATATTTGTGCTTCCTTAAAACGTTGTAATTTTCTCTATAAAGCAACTAGCTTTGAAGGAAAGGTGTAGGTATTTTGCTTAGCCTTCAGACAGATTATGGTGAGAAGACTGACTCTTAACAAAGAAGTAGTACTCTCAAATTCTAGTGCTGCCTGCCCTGTATTTTATAGTAAAACATGCCACTCAAAATCATATACCCCAGTTACTCTCTCTGTCTGGATACGTTGCTTTGAAGTAAGATTCCTCTCATTAGTAGAAAGAAACGAGTAGAAAGAATGGTAGAAAGAAAGAGAGAGCAGACAATCTAGAGGTTAAAACGATAGCCATTCTTCACAGGTCAAAGTCTCCAAAAACTTAAAAAAATTATGAAGCTGGTTTTTTTGCGATCTAGATTAAATATTTCGAAAGTGCCATGACCCCAGCTAAAATTACTTGTCAACCCCTGGTCAATACAATCTCACAAATTTACCCCCATTGCGGCACTGAAATATCCTGTCCTCAAATGAAAGCGGGAGGGGGGCACATATATTTTTAAAAGTATGTGTCATTAATGGACAATCTTTAGGAAATTTTTGATCTTCATTACTGAACTCAAAAAAGTAAAGAAGCAGCTGCCCCCTCTCTTTCCCCAAACAAAATAATTCTAGAAGAATTTATTTTGTATTAAGACACTGTTTGCTCATATGAAAATCCGAAACAAAAAAAAATGATCCTAGGCAAAAACATTAACTTTATCATGTAACTCTTACAAGATTTGAAAGTTGTGGTTGAGAATAACATCAAGTCTTGAAAGAAGAAAAATATTGGATGGTAAAATCTTTTTCTATCAAAACAGCTTCAATAGTGTTACTTTTCGCAAACTCTTGCAAATATCTTGACACAGGGTAATAAGCTCATTTTTCAGCAAGTACACCCTAAAGCAGCACTTTTCCTCTTTCAATAGCAGACTAGTTTGGGAAATGAACTTTAATGAAATTGAGACATTTAAAAAAAAAAAAATTCAGATGACTAATTGTTTTTTAATAATGTTTAGGCTATTCGAGTGAAATAGCTGTCACATGTGTTTGTGATCTGACTGAAATAAAAGTGGAATCTCCTTTGTGCTACTTATCCCTTAGCCAGGCCTAAGCAAAAAGTTAAAAAAATGCCAATGTTGCCAAGCAAAGAAAATAACAAATCTGTCAATCAAACTAAAGTACGCTCAATGGCAAACAAATATGGTTATGAGAAATTTGGCGGAATCGAACATTGTTTAGCAATACATTATTTGGCGATTTTTCGCTTGCGGCTAACGGATAAGAACCTCATTTGTTTACAACTCTGCAGCATATAGCCTTGCAAATGAGGGGGAGGGGGATGGTGTTGCAACAATCAACTTTGAAGCAAGAGGGTGTACGATTTTTGAGTGGGGGCGGGGGGGGAATCCATGCAATGGCAACAACGATGCACGATTGAGCCTCTTACAGCACTTTCTTTAATTGTGCACTCAAAGAGGACTTCACAAATGAATCGGGCTACAGTCAAAAAAATTTCTAAATCGGGTCGAGCATACTGCTGAGCAAAAAGTATTGCACTGCATTCTCTGACAAACATAAAAAAAACCTACATTATAGTTTAAAAACTATTGCAATCAGGTAAATTATGTACGCAAAAAACCTGATCATCAAACACATTAATTAGAAATTGTGAATAGTTTAAAATATACGTTCTTCTTACGCTCTCAGAAATCACGTTGCAAATAATATTGAACACAATACCTGATTTAGGTAGATTCTTAATAAGTTCCACTGCGGCATGAAATTTTTCTTCTGTAGTTGCAACTTCCATGGCTGTCAAATTATTTAACATATAATGTCGTTTTCTAAGAAATCTTACATTTCTAAACTACTATCATCAAGTAATGAAACTTTAGTATTGCCAATATTGTATACAATATAGGAACAGCTTTATTTTTTCTTCAGATTCCCTCACTTGACCAATTTCGCACACAAGCACAACCTCTCGCTGTTGCTATCTAAAATTGTGTTATGGTTGTGATGTCAAGGTTTACAGAAATTTGTTGCCACTCATTATTTAAATCGTAAAAAGTTTATAGGAGGATAGAATTAAAGGAGAGATACAGAGCTGCATGAGGGCGCAAATTTACGGGGTAAGTACGGAATTCAAGTGGCACGTGGATTTGGCAAAGATTAGCAATGCGCCAAAACTTTTTTTCTGGTAACCCCACACTACAACAATGAAAAATTAAAAGTAAAAGTGAATGAATTGGATCTAAAGTCATTTCGATCCCACGCTGAACCATGACGGTAGATGAACAATAATTGCCGCCAAGGTTAAGAATGGTATCATTTTGGGCCGAAATATAGGAGCGAATGCAGGATTGTTCCTGCATTGACCGCCGCGTATAACTTTTTGCTGTTGTGTCCGCCATTTTGTTTCTTCCCGAAAGGCACAAGTGCTGTCCAGCACAACTTCCCGGGCTCGGCTCGGCAACTATTTATGACGTCACGGCTTAAACGCCCGGGCGAATACTCTGAACGCAGCCTATATAGATAGGCCGACGCATCAAGATTAAGTTTCACCACTTTGGATCCAATTCCTCAACTTTTACTTTCAAATTTTCATTGTTGTGGAGTAGGGTTACCAGAAAAGGGATTTGGCACATTTTTAAGCTTTGCCAAATCCACGTGCCGCTAATAATTGCTCACAGTGAAAAATTACCAAAACGCGATTGCTAGCCAGAAAAGACAACCACTCAAACACGCGCTGGATCCAAAGTGGTGAAACTTAATCTTGATGCGCCGGCTCAGTGGCGTAGCGTGCGGGGGGCAAAGGGGGCACTCGCCCCGGGCGGCACTTTGCTAGGGGCGGCAAATTCTGCAACAATAACTTGGGATTTTTTTTTTTAAGTGGCGGCAGATTTTTTTTATGACAAATTATGTATAACTAAAACTGCATCAAAAGCTTTTTTATCCCCTCTCCCTTCAAATCAAACTTGCCTGCAAACGGACATGCAGCATGCAGTCCGTTATCACTGGCGTTGACATGGACCAGTAGCGTACATAGACTAAGATGCGCTCCCCCGGAAGATTTATAAGTGCGCCCCTACCCCCTATTAAAATTAAAAAAAAAAATTCCCCGTGTAACTCATAGTGCTATTTTTCTGGATCGAGCGCCCTCAATCGTCTTGCTCCCCCCCGCGCCGCGGGGGTTGCGGGGGCGCTATGTACGCCACTGACATGGACACTAGGGTGTCCCAAAAAAAACCGAAAGTCGGAATTTTGTAACGCATACCCTCTTATTTTTTTCCTTTTACATCAAAACAATTGTAAAAAAAGTTTCATGCAATTCCAAGAACGGTAAAGCGTGCCGACTTGCGTCCGAAAGTGCGAACTAGCCCTTTTTCACTAGGTTAAATCGAAATTTTTTTTTTCTGAAATTCAAAATTTCATGTTGATAAAACGCTTTCCCCACATCCCCACATGTCCCACAAAATCATTTATCCAAATTAAAAAATATTTAGGTACCCCAAGCGAGGCTTAAAATTCATAATTTTCTTCAAAAAATAGCTTTTTCTATATGTATTTTGATTCTAATGAAAGATAACTTTTAAGAAAATATCAAGATGAAAAATATGAAGCATAAAGTATATAATTAGAATGGGCGAATAACACTTAATTCCTTGAAGGAAAAAGGATGGTCTCAGTGCTTAGACCAGTAAGTAATACAGCTGAAAGAGCGGTAAAAATGAGGCAGGACTTTCATGGTTTACCAAGGGCGGACCCATAAATGTTCCAAGGGAGGGGCGATTGTTTTTTTTTTTCTAGTTGCCCCCCTCCCCCTTTTTTACCACATATCCTGGTTAACACATGTTTATTACAAATGTTCCGGTCTTCAATTTCGAAATAATTCCAGATCAGAGGCCCGAACCCCAACCACTTTTCATAGTATCATCGAGGCTTATCTAAATAACCCTTTTTTGAACTTTAAAGTCGATAAACTTCAGGAGAAAAGTCAGGAGCGAAAGATGGGAGCGATCGCCCCTCCCTTGTATCCGCCCCTGTGGTTTACTAACAACTAATAAGGAGCAAAAACAATTTGTGTTATGTTGCGTGCAAGAACACCGAAATATATCCTCTGACTGCAGTAAACAAACATTAAAACAATAGTATGTTTAGCAATGTTTATTGTACTGCAATATTGTAGTAAATATATGTTGTAAATAAATTGTTGTCATAGTTTTTTTTTTCAATTTATTTATTTTAACTATTTATTTATTTTAAATTAGATACATTTAAAAAAAATATGAAGTTCCAAAATCACTAAAGAACATACTTTCAGATGAATAATAAAAAAACTGTATTTAAAATGGAAAAAATTAACTTAAAACTTGAAAAAACCTTAATTTTGAGTAATTTCCGGGAGAAATAACTATAAAATGAGATAAAAAAACTTATATTTAGCTCTAATTGTATACTTTACGTTTCATATTTTTCAACTTGATAATTTCTTAAAATTTATATTTCATTGTTTACAAAATACATAGAAAAAAATCTTTTCTTTTTTTGAAGAAAATTATGAATTTTAAGCCTCGTTTGAGGTACCTAAATATTTTTTAATTTAAATAAATGATTTTTTGGGACATGTGGGGACGTGGGGGAAGCGTTTTATCAACATGAAATTTTTAATTTCCGAAATTTTTTTTTCGATTTAACCTAGTGAAAAAGGGCTAGTTCGCACTTTCGGATGCAAGTCGGCACGGGTTACCGTTGTTCAAATTGCATGAAACTTTTTTTACAATTGTTTTGATGTAAAAGGAAAAAACAAGAGCGCATGCGTTGCAAAATTCCGACTTTCGGTTTTTATGGGACACCCTAATGGACACGCTCGCACAATGCTGTTTAATATTATTCTGCTTAAAATGTTTTCATTTAAGGAAAATATTATCTCTCATACATTTCAATAATTTTAGAAAAAGATTTATTAGAATTTTTCGATCAGCATTTCCTGTTGTAGGATGAATACATTAAAATGTAAAACATGGTGTGAATTATAAAAAAAAAAAAAAAAAAATCCTGTTTTCATTCAGTAAAAAATTAAAAATGTCATAATTTCTCGGGCGGGGTGGGGGCAGGAGAAAAGGAAAGGGGCGGCAAATATGGTGCATGCCCCGGGCGGCAAAATCCTACGCTACGCCGCTGCGCCGGCTCGTCTATATAGGGGCCTTATATAGACAGGCCGACGCATCAAGCTTGAGTTCGACCACTTTGGATCCATTCATTAACTTTCACTTTCAAATTTTCATTGTTGAAGAGCTAGGGTTACCAGAATAAAGTTTCGGACATTGCCAAGCTTTGCCAAATCCATGAGGCGCTAATCATTGCTCATAGTGAAAATTATCAAAACGCGATGCTTGCCAGAAAAGACAACCATTCATCAACCGGCTAAAAAGACATACTACGTGCTGGATCCAAAGTGGTGAAACTTAATCCTGATGCGTCGGCTCATCTATATAGGGGCCTTAGTTACGACCGTTGTAGTTTGAACGGGCTTTGAGAATCAGTCTCTTAACTGCAAATTTGACGGATGTAACTGCGAAGTTTGTTTACTAAAGGCATCAAAAATCATTTGAAGACACGGAGAGAGGTCCTGGCGGCGTTGTTGGTATGCGCGTCACTCTAGGGAGCCCAGGACGGCGGGTTCGATTCCCGCCCTCGCTCTGGTTGTAACTTCCTTCTCCGTGAGCGTAAACTCTGTCCTGTTCTGTCTTGTACTATCTGTCATATTGGACGAGAGTTCATAAACGGGTCCTGCGTGACCAAGTACACGAGCTCGAAAATATATGTGATGTAAACAACAACAACAACAACGACACGGAGAAACCTTTTTTTTTTTTTTGAACAAATGAGTGAGAAAATTAACAAAAATGTTTAAACGTCAGACTGACAAGGAAAAACAAATGAAATTAAAGTATTCAGGCAGTAACAAAGTCAAAATGTCCCTCCTGGAAGGTAAACGTTCTCTTTATCTACGGGCATATCATATGGGGATTAAAATATGGCCTTAGATTAAAAGCTATGTGAGTGGAGGACTAATGGAGGGGGGGGGGGAGTGAAGCTCCAAAAATCTCTTATTTGAGGCATGCATATGTAATATAACATAGCAATATTCTCTACGTAACAATTTTGTCAACATTAGTACCGTTACTTATTAAAAACTTATCAGATGTGATAAAATTTGAGGACAACGTATTAATCACTTATTGATTAACCATTAAAGTATAAGAATACAACGGTTCAGTAATTTATATTTAAGTTTAAAACCTTTTCTCATGTCCATCATTTAAGAGAATCAATTGCCTCCATGGTAGCAAAAGTAAATTTCTTTGCTGCTGTCGTGCTAAATTTACTTTAGTTACCAGTTCGTTGGCACTTTCAGCTTCATTGAAATGATTTGCCTTAAGCTGGATTATTGTCAATTCCAGACTGATGAATGAATAATAAGGATGAAACTTCAGTCTCTGAGTGGCATAACTGAGCTATCCATATATTGTATGCATACACATGCTTCGGGGCTACAAAGTTTAGTTAAAAAAGTTTTAGATTAAAAATGAATAATTAAGCAATGATAAGCTAAATTCTTCTTAGTAAGCTAAGGATGCATAACCTTTTTCAGTGAAGAGCCACATACATAACAGGAGCTATATTAGAGAGCCTTATGTAAGAAGACCAATTGAAGGGCTCATGAAGAGTAACTGATACCCCACCCTCTCCTAGGCTTTGAGAAATTGTCACTTAAAAAAAAATATTTTGTTATATATAATAATTATGCATATTGAGTATATCCTTTGCCCTCTGGAACTTTTTTTTTTTAAATGATGGGCCTGGCAGCATGCACCAGTACTTCGCCGAAGTTAATAAGTGTTAAGAAAATTTAAATTTAAATATTGAATCTTTTTACTGAATGACTTCTTGGAAAAAAGTACTAATATTAAAGCACGAAACTGCAAAATATTGCAAAAAAATGACTCAGCTTAAAAAGGCAAACCTTTTTCAGCAAAGAAAATATTTTGAGCTTCTGAAGCTAAGCAGCCTTTCTTATGACAGCTGCTTAGCCATCAGAGGAAGAAAACTCAGCATGTTTTGAAAAAAGGTGTTACATGTAAGCAATATTTTTGCAATTTTATACTTTAATAATGTTGCACCCTTTTACTTATTAAAACTAAAGAACTTAAATATTTTATTCAGCAATACAAAATCAATGCGTAATAATACTAGCAAAATAAGATCCAATAAATATTCTTGGCAAACAGTGCAAAAGCAGCTAGGCCACAGTGCAAAGACTAAATTCTACCATTAGCTGAATACTATATGAACATCAAACAAAATGATGAGTTAACAAAAAAAGTAATCATGATATCAAAAATTACAAACATTATTCAACTAAAAATTCAGGGAAATACCATGAAAGCAAAATTAGCAATTAGATTGCAGAGACTGAAATTTATCTACTAATTTTGATGAATGAGTTCACATTGTTGATAGTTGAAATTCTCAACATGCTTGCATTTTCTTTTATGTTGGATAATAATGGAAGTAAAAGATTTTTGCAGCGCCAAAAGCCCCAACTAATAGAAACTTGATTTGCATATCTAAGAGGTCAGCAAGGCAAATACCGCCATCTCTTTCAAGAGCTTCCTTACTGAGAACTCCAAATAATTTTTTTTTTTTTGCTTTGCGGCTTTTAGATCTAAAATATCCATTTGATATGTGGTGAGTGCCAAAAATGCTTGCATTTATTTTTAAAATGCATTTGTATTCTTGTTCAATTGTTTTGTGCACTACTCCAAAAATAAGAAAAAATATTGCAACCTCAAATACTAAAGATAGCTGAAAAATTACAGGTAAACCCTAAAATTATGCTTTACATGTGGTCGAAAAAATACATAAAAAAAGACAAAATTGTGAAGCGTTTAATATGTATAAGTAAAATAAGCAGGATTTTTAACATTCATGCTGGAAACATAGGCCTTGAATAATGAAACATTAAAAAAATTTCCAAAATGGCATTTCTTTTTTCTTCAATTTTATTCGTGGTAGTTGTTACTATAGCAATTATAAGGTTTGCTGAATCAGTGCCTAGTAAGCTATATAGGTCTGCTGTTCACTGGTTAATAATTGAAAAATAAAATTTTAAAGTCTAATCTTTTTCTTTACAAAGTCCTAAAATCTTTCTTCAAATAAATTTCGGAGCATTTTTGTTTGGTCTGTGTGATTTAAAATCATATCAGGAAATCCTTCTTTTATTCTTTCTTACCCCTCTGAGTTAAAAACAAACTTACTAAAACAATTATTTTTCGTTTTTTTGCACAAGAAATTTACTTGTGAGCCGCAGGACGTGTATCCCTATATTAAGCAAAAGTTTTCACATTAAGTTATCACACATGAAGTTGCATGTACATAATACTATGAATTTTCAATCAAAGTTTATTTAAAGCTTAGCTTTTGTTTTCATTCTTATTGTAGCACATTTAAGAAACTGATGAATATTGACATCAACTTTGGTACTTATTGGTTAGCTGTTCGCAAGCGAAAAATCAAAAATCGCCAACCAATGTTGCAAAGCTAAGCGAATTATAAATCACTCAACTTAAACAGAAGTCGAAAACATACAACTGTGAACAAACAAGGTTGTAAGAAATTTCGTCGAATTCTACATTTGGTGATTTTTTGCTTGTTCCCGCTAAAGGATAAGTACCTCAACTTTAATGAATTAAGTCGTAATCATATGATACAACGTTGAAAAATCCACATTTCATTTAAATTGTAGCAATATTTCTTGAGATATAGCAGTTACAATGATAAAAAAAAAAAAAAACCTTTGATTGCACCACCACCCTTAAATCCACTGGTGCCAAAATTGAATCAGTTCTTGTACCCTGTAACTGAGGATTAATTTTTGCTTCATACTGTTCATTATTTCTTGAGATATAGCTGTCATAATTAATGAGAAAAAACACACAGCCCCTGTACCCGATAGGATCATCCTATGGACCTTTTTTATATTCTGCCAGTTATTTCTTGAGATATAGTAATCACCCTAAGTGCAGAAAACATTAAATTGTTCCACACCTCTTGGAGGAATTAGCTCCAAAATTTAATATGCACCAATTTAGTTGAGAGTATATGTGTGTACTAGAGATGCACTGATAATATGGAAATTGGCCGATTAACCGATTAATCAGCTTTTAATAATCGGCTGAACCGATTAATGATCAGGATGATTATTTTTATTTTTTTTTTCAATTTAACCATCATCATTTTTTAATTTTCTTTCACAATACCGTTCTCAGAAATAGGTATTTATTTCTGAGATTTTTTTTTATTTCAATTTTCCAAAATAATTTTAAATTAGATTTATTTGATTACTAGATTTCTTTGAATCAATTTACATAAAATGTTAATAAAATTATGTTGACACAATAGACATGAAAATTGAAAAAGAAAAATATATAGGGGGAGGCTGTGGTGAAAACTTCAATTTAGGAGTACTTAATTTAAATTTAGTTTTCAATAGCCAATTAATTCTAGACTTTTATCCTTTGAAAATTAGGCATTATGTAAAAGCATTGCGCTTGGGAGAAAAGTAAGAACACGTGAAAAACGTTGTAACATTGTCCATGTGTATATTTATTCAAAATATGAAAATTAAATCATTAATATCAACGGATTTTTTTTTTTTTTATGTATTTCATTCTTTGAATTATTTGTTTTAACTCACTACACTTTTGTATTACATGTTATACTTCTGTTTAAGGAAAATTATTTATTTCTTTAAAAAATTTATCCATCGTAGTTTTTTGTTCAAGTATCCTTGAAGTAATTTATTTTAAACCTTTTTTTGTGCCAGTTGATTGGCAAAATTTGACTGATTATGAATGAAATGAAATATTCATGTTTTTGCATTCCAATTTAAAAGTTCAGGAATGGAACAGAGGGTTATCTTTCAATATCCCATTCAGTTTTGTACACAGTATGAACACTTTGTTTTGTTTTTACTCAACAGTTTCATACAGCATGTTATAGTAAGGATTGCAGAAAATTACATTTATTTATTGATGATAAAATAAATTATCATAGCTTCCTGTTGAAAGTATACTTTAAAAAAATAATGCTTAAATATATATTTTTGGCCTATTAATCCGCAAAATTTCGCTGATTGTTAATAATCAGCAAATTAGCCGATTACTCGGTGCATCCCTAGTGTGTACTAAAGTTTTTTTCTTTCATGTATTAGTTTTTGTTATATAGCAGCTACAAAAAACTGGTCACACGTATACAGACATACTGACAGACGGACATTTTCTAAAAATGGTCCAAATCGACTCAGCACCAGGGTTTGAAACAACAAGGGTTTTTTATAAAAAAGCCCAGCCCGTCTGGGTTTTTGATCAAAAACCTGGGCTTTTTCAAGAAGCATTTTAATATTATACGCTATTCGAACATAGTACACCTACTTTTACATTTCATAAAATCAGGGGAGCCCTGAAGAGAGGTCACTGTGACCTCCTAAAAAACTTCTACAAATTTGGAAAAAGCATTATAATATTGTAAATTTTTAAAATGATACTGAATTGAATTTATTGATTTAAATAATTATTGCTTTTTTGATCTTTTAAGTATTAAAAAAAAAGTGAGATTCACATGCAATTTTATTTTTAATACCTAATAAACTGTTAGGAAAGGATGATGGCAATTTCTGTACCAGGTACTGACCAAGCCTAAATGTTATAACAAACAAAATATTATAACTTTATTGATCAATATCAATTTCTATGCAAAGAATAGATCAAAATATTAGTAATATTTAGTTTTTTTCCAGTATAAATGGTTTCAATACGAAATAAATTTTGAAAAAACCCACTTTACCGATATAGAGGGTTTTTTCAAGTGGGCCCACTTTGCTGAATCCTGCTCAGCACACCTAAAAATGTGCAAATCCGTTGAAAATCAAAAAATTTCAAGAATACAATACCTTCTTTTTTTTATTAGATATAGAAGAAAGTAAAAATGGTCAAAATGGATTGAGCAGACCTCAAAATGTGCAAATCCGTTGAAATTCGAAAATTTTAATGAATCCAATACTAAATATTAGATTCGAGTATTCTAAATATTAGATACATAGAATATAAAAATGTAAAATGTATGGTTCTCAAAGATGAATTATCCTGCAATGAAATAATAAATTGGCGTTACTAAAGAAAATGTTAGACTGAAAAAAAATTGATGACAATAAGTTTTTTTGTTTTGGTTCAAGTTATTGCTCATGATTTTTCCCTTTTGGTTTAATATGTATATATCGACCAGGCATATGCCATCAAAGAATGTCCAAGTTAAGCAGATGAGAACATTTGTGAAGTAATAAATACATATGTTATAATAAAATGCATTTAGTGAAATAAAGTAATGTGAACATGAACAATCTTCATGCTATACCTTGTAAATAGGTAGTCTTTCCACAGAAACAGTTGTGATTAGTTTAGTCAAATTTTACTAGTTTCTGAGAACATTTGATTCAGTTCATTTTTCAAAGAAAAAAGCATATTTTTTTTATATATTTGACGCAAAAAAACCTTAGATACCTGCTAAATTTGCTTTCAGTCTTATATTTTCCAAAAATTGTCTGGAAACCTTTCCCAGATTGTTGAATGCATCTGTATCAACTTCAAAAGCTAAGTTTTGAAAATTAAGTTCCATGTACTAGTAATATTAATTTTTTAATAATTTCGCTTTCCTTCATAAGTCTTTTTTTTTTTTTAAAGTTTGAAGAAAATAACTATCTGTATCGGTTCTATAAAGTCACTCTAGCCAAAACCATTGAAAAGTTTGCTAACGTACATTGCTTTGCACTAAACGTCCCTAATTTTCAGCGGAAAATAGAGTGCAAAGGTATATTTTTTTCTGCTTTCCGCAGTCACTGTATGGACGGGATAATGAAAAAAAGTGAGGCACAAGTGTATTTTTAACAAAATGCGTAGTATAGATGCAGAGGTTGAGAAGCAATTACGAAGCGGTTTTCTTTATGGTAAGCACTGCCTGCTTTGCCTACCCAAAACGGCATGTCCCTGATATAGACGTAAACCAAAACTTCTAGCGATACCATGAGATTTTTCCAAGTATGTATAATTTTTTAAAAAATATTTAAATGTTTATTTTATAAATTAAAAGGATCATTAAATCAAACAGTTAATTGAACCTAATACAAACGTTTACCGTTCTACAAAATATATTAGATAGCAATTTGCCTCATAAAAAAACTTGAAATAGCAAGCGAAAAGTACCATCTGGGGGAAAAAAAAAAGACAGTAAAACTGAGATTTAAAAGTAAATAGCAAAACTTGGCAAAACATTTAAAGTTGTTGACTGTGAATTGCAATTTTTTTTTTTTGTGAAGTCAAAATGTTTTTGCTATTCATTAAGTTCACCTTTAAACGTGGAGCTACTTAGGACACAGTATTTGTTTTTGATTAATTTGCTATCATTATAAAATTTACTCATAAATATTTTACTATAGTAAAAATAATCCTTTAAAAAAATAATATCCATATAATGTCAATTATATTCAATAGTTTTTTTCATTTTATTAAATTTGATTATCTACACTGCAAAAATTGTTGCTGTACTAATATAAGTAAAACTTTTCTGCAGCATTATTAGATTACGATAAAAATACATTAAAACCTCTTCAAGTAAAACCTCTTCCCTTTTAACAGCTAATTTTTCATGTGCCATATTTTTTACCCCACAGACCTAATGTTAAAATTCCTCCTTGCAGGCCACCCAATCCTTCTGAATGCCACCCATTGGGTTCATCATTTAATTTTTTTAAAAATGCTTCCTGTCCTATGTTTGCTTCCTGTCTCTAATCCTCAACGCTTTGGCTCAAGATCAGTTTAGGGAGGTCTTATTGACTGTTGATGGATTAGGATAATTTTAGATTAAAGATTTTATTCAAGCTTGTTCATTTGAATGTCAATGATCTGAATTGCAACAATTTCGAGAGTGTTTTTATAAATCCCACACGATTTTCGAATCTGAACAATTCTGAATCCATCCAGCATAGCGCAACAGTGGAGTGGTTTAATAATTATTGCGCCGACTGAGAGCAGAGGTGCCCCAATGGATGGTACGGTGGAGTTCCAATTTTTATGAAACACCAAATAAAATACTCTGTTCCCTTCATAAAAGTATCAAGTTTTATTTTTAATAAAAAATAAATATGTTTAACTCTTGTATATTAGGTTTTATAGAAATTACCTCCTCTTTGTAATTAAAACCCTTTAAAGCGGCTAAAATTTTATGAAACCAAGAAGCTGCTACTTAGAGAGGTTTTACTCTACAATCATTGTGTTTTTACTAAATGATTAATTTAAAAATGTATTTTAACCTTTTGGATCCGGGCTGTTCATATAAAAAATTTTCTTTCGACCCAGGTAGTACGACAGTTGAACTGAACCACAGATTTCTTCTCCATTGAAAAGAGAAGGTATAAACTGTCGTACCAGAAGTATGAATCCTTGAAAAAATCCCCGGCTCCAAACGGTTTGAGTGAAAATTTCAACCTTGTCCTCTAAACTAGACGAGACTTATGGTACAACATGTGTACCGCACGGTTCCTAAAAGTTAATACATAATGTGATCATGATCATATTATATAATAATTCTACTACATCACTAATAATTGTACATATCTCATATTAAAAAACAATAGATTTTCACTGTCCAATTCATCCATTTTGTCACCCTGAACTTTTTACAAAAAGTGGGCAACATAGCAACTCTGATTCCTGCTCCTACGTTTTTAAGCATGCTTGCAGAGGACATAGTTTGAGATCCTCTTTCTGCTAGCAATCAAGGTCATACATTCAATAAATTAAAAAGTAGAGTAACAAAAATATTTAATTGTCTTTTATATTGTCTTAATAGATTACACTGCTTATATAGAGGTAAAGGGAAGAATAATTAAGTCTTCAAAGAATTCAAATTTAAATCAAGTTAACCCAATTTATTTATTTCTTAATTCTTTTTTTAAGAATCAAAACAGTTACAAATTTTAGTTATTCATAAACATTTAAATTGCTAAAATTTCAAAATTTTAACCATTCTCTACATTGACATTTGGTGAATTTTGATTTAGTTTTTTAACATTTCCAATAGTTTAATTGAAACATCCTTCTGTCCATTTGCTGTAGCAACTTGCAATAATGTATTCCCTTGATTATTACGACTACTTGTTATAGCTAAAAATTCATCTCGATCTACTGCCCTTAGCTTGTTTATAATTTCAACATTACCTTTCTTGGCATCTTCAAACAATTCTTCAACTAATTTCAGGAAGTTAATAATTTCCTGATCATTGGAAAGATTAATAGGTGTTTTGCCTTCCTTATTCTCAATATTGTAAATAGCACCATGTTTCAATAAAGACATAGCAACTTTTGAGAAGCCATTTTTACATGCTACATGCATGGCTGTATTACCACCAGTAGTAGTTTTAGCATTAACAAAGTAATTTAATTTGTCATGACAGATATGTTGTAAAAAAATGTCCACAATTTCCTTATATCCTTTGGAAGTAGCAGTATGTAATGGGGTATTACCTTTATTAGTAACTTGAGTAATATCAGCCCCGTTTTTCAGCAAGATGTTCACCATACCAATCTGTCCATTGTTAGCAGCATAATGTAAGGAAGTTCTTCCGTCCTCATCTTTGACATTGGCATCTAGTCCACTTTTTAATAGATGCTGAACAGTTTGCATATTACCATTATTAACAGCTATATTCAAATCTTCCTGTTTAGATGGGATAATCTTTGATTCTTCATTGCCCTCAATCTTAAATATGAAATTAAGTATTTTTCTTTTTTCTATAATATCCAAAACACATGGATGACTTAATCCAAAAACAGCTTTTATTTGATCATAACTTTCTCTATATGCTTTAAGGGCACTAATCCATTTGCCTTGAGCAAAGAGTACATTTGCCATGTTATATTGAGTTCCTAATGTATCAGGATGCTTTGATCCCAATGCCGACTTCTGGAGATTTAAAACTTCTTGATGAGTTTTCAAAGATTCATGATATTTTCTTTGACTGAAGAGCACTCCAGCAATGTTCTGTAATGTTCTCAAGGTATCAGCATGATTAATACCTAAAATCATTTTTTTCTTTTCAAAAACTTCTTTATAGATTTCCAATGCTTCTTCATATTTTCCCTGATTTGACAATACCATTGCTACATTATTTTGAGCACGTACAGTGATTGGATCATTTGCACCCAAGATCTCTTTTTTATGTTCAAAAAATCTTCTATTGATACTTAATGCTTCTTCATATTTTCCTAGCTTATCTAACACTAGTGCCATGTGAAATTGGGTTTCTAAAGTATCTGAATGATTTGGCCCTAGTATTTCACTCTGCTTCTTGTAAACTTCTTGATAAATATCAAAAGCTTCTTCATCTTTTCCCTGTCTATGCAGTACTAAAGCAATTGTACTTCTTGTATCTAAAGTATTCTTATCATTCAGTCCCAGCATTTCTTTTTGTTTCAGAAAAATTTCTTCAGACATATTTAAAGCTTCTTGGTAAGCCCCTTGTGCATATAATGCTCTAGCTATGTATGTCTGAATGTCTAAAGTACCAGGACTATCTGAGCCTAGTATTTCTTTTCTTCTTTCAAATGCAGTTTTAAAAATATTTAAAGCCATTTGGTAATTACCTTCATTCAAGAGTACTATAGCTGCATTAATCTGATTCGATATGCCACTTTGAAATATTTCTTTCAACTGCTCAACTTCTGAAAACTTGCTATGTATTGCAGCAACTATTAATGTTTTGTTCTCCCTATTACAGGCATTCATCACTGCTTTGATCATATCTACATCTTTTATCTGACTTAGGTCATTAATAACTCGAACATTACCTTCCTTAACTTTTTTAAAACACACTTTAATTAACTTAAACAAATTAGTTACGTTTTTATCTACAGCAAAGTCTAATGGTGTTTTACCACTGTAAGATACAGCATTATATATTGCACCATGAGACAGTAAAATTTTCACAATTTTTAAGTGTGAAAACTTTGCAGCATAATGTGTAGGAGTAAATCCCTTGCTACCAACAGAGTTAGGATTAGCTTTATGCTGTAATAAAATCTCGATAACTCTGGTATAGCCTTTCCATGCAGCATAATGTAATGATGTTTCACCATCCATGTTTTTTGCATTAACAAATGCTCCAGCTCTAATGTTATTTTTAACCTCTGAAGAACTATTACATTTTACAGATTTGAATAAATTTTCAGTTGAAGATAATAAATTGAAAATGTTTCTGTTGTCAGTCATTTCGATTGGCTTTCTATAAAATAAGTCAACAGTATTATAAACAGCACCATTTTTTAATAAAACTTCAATAATAGCTTTGTAATTAAAGATAGCAGCAACATGCATAGAGCTTACGCCAGTAATATCTTTCGCATTAACATTAGCGCCTCGTGCTATCAAGTATTTTACAACTTCTAAATGACCTTTCATCACAGCATAGTGTAGTATTGTCTGATTAGCATTACCAAGTTCATCAACACTTAACCCCCTACCAAGAAAAAACTCTACAGTCTCCAAATATCCTTCTCTAGCAGCAATATGTATAGGTTTTGAGCCAGAGGCATTTTTGGCATTAATATCACAACCTTCATTTACTAGATATGTTACCATTTCTAAGCTACTTCCCTGTGAAGCAATGTGCAATATTGTCCAACCATCATTGCCTTTAGCATTCATATCTACTTTTTCATGTTGGCGTAACATCTTAACTACTTGCAAATGACCATATGCAACTGCTAATTCTAAAGGTGTTCTATTCTCACTGTCTTTTTTAATTTTTGCTCCATATTTCAATAGGACTTCAACTACATTTTTATGACCAGATCCTGCAGCTCTGTGAAGTGGAGAGCATTCAATGTTTACAGCATTAACATCAGCTCCATTTATTAGCAAAAGTTTAACAATTTCTTCATGACCTTCTAATGCTGCAAAATATAATGGTGTTGTATTATCAATATCTACAGCATCAACATGAGCTCCTTCTCTAATTAAGGCATTAACTATCTCCTTGTGCCCTCTTGTAGCAGCAAAATGTAATAGGGTTAAGTTTTTATCAAATTTCATATTAACACAAGCTTTGTTTTTTAACAAAATTTCTACTATGTCTTTGAAACCGGTAATAACCGCTAATTCCATAGGTTTAATACCATTTGCGTTAACATCAGCTCCATTTGAAACAAGAATTTCAACGATTTCTTTCCTATTATATTTAATGGCAGAGAGCAACGGTGTTAGATTGCTACTGTTGATATTTACATCGGCTCCATTTGCTACCAAGATCTCAACAATTTCTTTATAGCCTGCTTCAGCAGCTATGTGCAATGGTGTACTATCTGCAATACCTTTTGCATTAACTTCAGCTTTATTTTTCAGCAAAAGAGAAACAGCACCTTTGTGGCCTTTTACAACAGCTGCATGCAGTGGTGTAAGACCATTATTAGCTTTAGAATTTACATCAGCTTTATTTTTTATTAGAAAGACAATAGCATCTCCATGGCCTTGTAGCGCTGCTAATTGCAATGGTGTCATACCATCATCAGTTCTAGCATTAACTTCAGCTTTATTTTGGATTAGGATCTCAATAACATCCTTGCTGCCATTCAGTGCAGCTGCGTGTAGTGGTGTTCTACCATTAATGTCTTTCGCATTGACTTCAGCTTTATTTCTTATTAGGAAATCAACGATATTTTTGTGACCTTTCAGAGTTGCTACATGTAATGGTGTACAATCATTAAAAGCTTTGGTGTTTATATCTGCCGTATTTTTTATTAAAAGTTCAGCAATGTCTTGATGACCTCTTTCTACAGCACTGTATAATGGTGTAGCATTAATGTTATCTTTTGCATCAATGTCAACACCATATTCAAGAAGCAAAATCGATATTCCGAGGTTACCACTCTTTGCTGCTACATGCAATGGAGTCATAAGTGTACTAGTGTGAACTCCAGCATTGGCCTTATTTTTCAGTAAAATCTTAACAATTTCCTCATGACCACATTTTACAGCAGAGTGTAAAGGTGTAGCATTATAGGTGTCAACAGCATTAACATTAGCTCCATGTTTTAGTAAAACTTTAGTTATCCTCTCATGACCACTTTCCACTGCATAATGTAATGGTGTACAACCATTTACAACAGTAGCACTAATGTTAGCCCCTTTCAGAATTAACGTATCTACAACATCCAAATGGCCATTAAATGCTGCTGCATGTAATGGTGTCCAATCTCTGTCATTTCTAGCATTAACATTTGCCTTATTTTCAAGTAAGAAATGAACTAGCTCCAGCTGACCACTTTCTGAAGCTTCATGCAATGGGGTAAAGCCACCCTTAGCCTCATTAAAATCAACATTTGCATCTTTTCCCAGTAGTAGTTTAGCAACATCAAGATGTTGATTTAATATTGCATAATACAGAGGTGAAAGACCACTTAAATCTTGAGCAATAGTATTTGCTCCATTTGTCAATAAAACTTCAATAGTATCCATGTGACCGCCTTTAGAGGCAATGTGTAGTGGTGTCTTGCCATAATTATCTGCATCATCAACATGTAAACCCACTTCTTTAATGAAATAATTCACTATGTTTTTTCTTCCATAGGCAGCAGCAATATGCAGTGGGCTTTGACCAGATATATCCTTGGCATTAGCATCCAAATTTTGTTCAAGAACAAATTTTATAATTTCAAGACTAGAGCCCTTAGCAGCAAAATGTAATGCAGTAGATAAGTTTATTCTACGAGCATTGATGTCTGCTCCATTTTGGAGACAACATTTTAAAACTTCAAGGTTACCATCTTCCAGTGCCTTAAACATTTTCATTTGATTAAAAATAGTAAGAAGGGCTTGATCATATTTATCTTTCAACTTGGAAGGATCATCCCTCACCAACTTGCCTACTTTTTTCTTACTTTTCACTATATTTCCAGAGGCAAGTTTTTTGGCATTTAATATAACTGCAATAGACGGATTGGATATCAATACATCAACCAAGGTATTGTCATGTGCTAAATGGTTACGTAAACATTTTCCAGTTAGTAAAGGGGTGTTCTCGTCTAAAAATAGTAGATTGTTTTCCAGACAACTCTTTGAGCTCCCCAAAATTGACATTATATCTAGAACAAGCATTTCTACTACTGCTTGCAATTTCTTATTACTTTTATAGGAAGAAAGATTTCCGAGAAATTTATCACTTAATGCATTATTCTTTAAAATACCTTTCAGTTCAGATATTTTCAAAGCAAGCTGATAGTCAAATTTTTTTTCTGTAGAATTACAAACCTTCCTTTGTTTATGAACAAAAGACCCTTTCTCGATTAATTTTTCCCGTAATTCCTCAATCCATTTGATTTCGCCAGTTTCAAATTCAACTATTAAAAAAATCTTTAAAATTAAGCCTTTTACTTTATCAAGAATGTCTTCATCTTGTATTCTTAACTCAACATTATCAGAAATTTTCTTTAATAATGCAGCAATTTCTTTCAGGCTGTGAGATTCTGTTTTATGTACAACATTCTCTAATGCTTTATTAGCACGAATTTTCAGTCCTTTAATATAATTGTGGTCAGTAGCATTATCATTAAAGCTAAAACATAAACTCTTTAGTAATGCAAATCCTGACACATAATCAATACTAATATTTTTGGATTTAATTTTTGTGTTATTGATTATATTATTCATCTCATTAAACAACTCTAGCTCAGAGCTTGTCTTTTCAGTTATATTAGCATTTAATTCTGCAATGAGCTTTTCAAGCTTTTTATGCTCAATTGTTACAAAATTTGCTGGGAGTATTTCTTCTAATTTAGCATAGCTAAGTGCTTCAGCCACTTCTTTTATCCCTTCTAAGTTCTCACTATTAGCAATCTTTTCAAACAGTATTCTAATAAAATTAATTTTGTTACTATAAAGAACATTAGTAATCACATCACCAACTTTCTTAGTGTCATTTTGAACACCATTAAAAAAATCAGCATCTTTATTTTCTTCAATCTCTGTTCTCTGAGAGAGTGAATTAGCGTGTGATAGTGAATTACGTAAATCTGTAACAACTCCTCTTGTGTTCTTTGGCAATGATAGTAAAAGAAGATCACTTGTATTGCTAGATAATTTGGGGGATTCTAAAGTGTTTTTCAAATATTCACCAATAACTTGTAAAACTCTTGTAATAATTATCTGTCCTTCCCTTTCTTTGGGATTAGCTGATGATGCTAATTTTACATAATCATTTATTTTTTTTAAAGAATAAATATCCCTAATTTGTTGATAATCATTGTACAATTCTTCAAACGCAGGGTAATTGTTAATGATTTTTGCAACAACTATCTTACGTTTTAGTTTTGGAAGATCAGTAAGTTTAGCAATATCCATACCTCCTATAATCTCTTTTTCATTTTCAAGCTTCTTTGCAAAATTTATCAAGTGTTTTAATATCTTGTTTTTATTCAATACAATACGGCAAAATAAATTTATTTCTTGTAGCTTTGTGCAGGAAAAAACAAAACTAATCAAACAGAACTCTATTTCTTCCCAGGGCAGTTTAATGTAAGTGGATTTACACTGTCTCTTTAATATATGAATATTTTGTGCAACAAACTTTGCTATAAATAAAAACTTTTCATCTACTTTTTCTGTGTTTGAGTATTCAACTTTTAACACATTGATGTTTTGAAGTACTAATTCAATTCGTTCTCTGATGTTGTTAAGATAATCCTCATCGATCTGATCTTCTCTTGATGGATTGGAAAAAAAACGTAGATTTATCAACTTATTTTCTACATAAATTTCCATCTCATCTGACAATGGTACATTCTTTAGTTTTAATTCCTCATAAGCACGTGAAAGTATTTCATCCAAGTTCATGAAATTAACATCAAAGTAATTGCCTGGCCATTTGTTAATGAGTATATCAAGCAGCTCAACATTGTTGGAACGTATAGCATAATAGAAAGCATTGTGGCATGTTTCATCCTCATAATCTGGTAATGCAGTAGTTCCTTTGATACCAACTGGTAAGTTATTGAGAATTTTACTCTCATTGCAAAGTACGTACTCTAAACATTTTAGCTTATTATGTTTACAGGCTAAGATAACTAAGTTAGTACTCTTTTCAGGGTTGTCAGTATTATCATAATAATCTCTCAAAGTCCCTTGATCTTCTGCATCACTAATGTATTCAATGAAGTTGCTTAGTCTTTTTAAGCAATCAATATTACCTTCTGATATGGCTTCTTGGAGTTCAGCAAGAATCAGGATAAAAAGTTCTTTAGATTTTTCTTTACTGCAATAGAGCTTTTTATATTCTCTAATAAACTCCTCTTTTGATGTGTATGAGCGTGATAGAAATCGTTTATCTTCTTGATAAGAATTGGTTTGATTTTTAGATACAGGCATAATCACTCTTTAAAAATGATTTACAACATTAGCATACACAAATTTACTTAATAAGAATGAATTGAAAAAACATTGTTCGAGAATAAAATGCTTTTAAGAGAAGGATTTATTAACGTTCTAGGATTGCACTAAAAGCACTTACTGCATTTCGTTTAGGGCACGAAAAATGAGTAGGTTATGGAAATGTTTCGAAACACCCAATAATAAAATAATTCGTTCAATAACTAAACAAAAAACTCGGTAGTCAACTTCATTCAACCAGTACTTTTAACCAAAGAGAACTGCGTACTAATGCAAATTAGTTTTGATTTCGAATTGGTGCGAGAACTGTTCGGTGAAAAGATGAGTTGATTCAACCAGTCAACAAAATAAAAAATACAAACAACAACGAAAACTCGCAAGAAAAAAAATAATAGTATTTTAGTGTAAAAAGTAGGTAGAGAGAAAGATGAAAAGCTAATTTAGCAGCAGCTAAAAGCAATTTGAAGTTAGATTAAAATATTTGAGCTTAGCTGACGTTATTCTGAGTGTTAACTGCAACTGCCATTGTCGGAACATGTCAAAACCAAACCAAAACCATCGCTGAACGTTTCCTACCCCTTCGCTCTTACAGTTGTGTTAAAACTTAAGCAGGATTACCTACTAAACATAAAGCAGGAATACTTCTCAAAGGTTAAAACCAACGCCAAGGAGGCATTGGTTAAAGTGGCACGTGAAGACTTCTTAAACAATTTTAAAAAATCGAAATTATTCTCATTTTCCAGCTTTTTGTCCTACTCTAAAGCTTTACTCATATTCAAAGAAAACCATTGAAACCATTACCTGTTTATTTTACATTTTGATTTAATTATAAATGGAACGATAAAAGCCAATATTTATGCCTTGCGATTCACTTCCGAAAATATTTTGTGCAGAGGACTAGAAATTTGCATTATCGCTTGGCTTCGTTTCGTTTCCCCTAAAAAAACTAGCATTGTACCATTTCTCGGGGTAGAACCTCCATGGGTGAATATCAAGAAAAGTGCTAATTTAAGTCACAACTGAATTTCTCAAGTACTTGCAAATAAAAACTAAAAAACTTTTTCTTTTCATCATACAGTAAACTTCGTCGCACTTACAATCCATTAAGCTTTTTTCAGATTTCACTTTAATTTGTAACAATAGAACTCTTTATTGCTTCAAAATCATGTCGACAGCGCATCACACATTGACGCGCTGCCGAAAATAGATTTTTAATTTTCCACCACTGCTTATTTTCAAAGGTAACAAATACATATAAAAAAAAGAAAAAATGCAGCAAAAGACACACACAGTAATCATAACAACAGAAAAAAATTGCAATACTATTCCTGAAATTTTCCGAATCGTCAGTCCGAATTTGCCGAATGAGGAAAATTTTTGGGAGGTCCCAGTGACCTCCCTTCTGGGCTCTCCTGTTTGCCGACTTATAACCGATATTACTGTAATAAATAATAATGCATATCATAATACAGCAAACTCTCAAACATCCGCTAACGAATTTTCCGCGAGGATTTCGGGAAAGAAACAAACCCTATTAACAAGATTTTTTCGAAAAAGCGCGAACTTAAATTTTATTTTTCTTAACATTCCTTACCCAAGAGTGCGGTGTACTTCATCCAATTAATTAATTTACCTGGGCGTTATCGGAAGTACCATTTCTTTACAGATTTTATATGCTTAAGAATCTTAAATAGAAATGATTTTTTATGCTGTACCAATCGTCACTGTTTGTATGTATCATGTGTTAAGTGGGATGCAATTATTTTTAAGCAAAAGACATTCTTTATCTTCTTTGCCACTTATTTTATGTTTTTTTTTTTCGGATTATCAGCGACACCTGTACCATCCAATTCCGCGGATAATCGGGAGTGTACTGTATGAAGAACACAGTTCAAAAATGCTTAGAGATTTCTATATATTAAAAGAATATTTATGGAAAGATCATTCAAAAACCGAAATAGAGTTATTTATAAGACTCTCCCATTCAAAAGCGAAAAAAGAAAGAAAGAAACGACATTAATGTAATGTTTTTGGTGAAAAAAGGAAATGAAGTGTAAGAGACAAGTTTTTGAATGCAAATGTGCGATTTTTCTTCTACTGTAGCAAAAGTATTTCGCGTTAACGTGAAAGCTTTTTTTTTTAAATCAAAGGTTTTAGTTTCACGATTTCGATAGTTGTAGCAATGGGGTAGCTAGCAAGGGTTATCCACCAACAGCAAAAAATAAGAAAATAAATAAAATAAAATAAAGTGAAGGAAAAAAAAAAAAAAGTTTTCGTAAAAAGTGAAATCCATACAACATCCATAAGCAAATTATTATTTTTTGTGTCATAACGAAAATCTAAGTTTATTTAAAATATAAAAGCAGTGGTGTTTAATGAAATTCTACGCTAGCGAATTTACATTTAATGACAAGTAGCTAAAAGCTTTCTCAAAAAACTGGCATGAGACGCATATTTGTGCTTGAAAAAAACTTTAAGTAGGGAGTTTGGGGGTTTCTCCTCCTCCTCCGGGAAAAATTTGAAATATATTTTTATGAAATTTTGTAATCTGCTCCTTTTAAGGGTCAACTGGGACAAAAAAAAATATCCAGAAAAAAAAGGCAAAGATTAAAAAAAAAACGTATACATATTTCCAAGAAAAGATATATAAATCTTTTGGGTTAACAAATTGCTGACATAAATCGACAGAGGAAGAGCGAAGGAGGAAAAAAAGATAACTCATTATCACTTGCTCACCCCGACTTTCGGTATAGCTTTTGATCATCTCCTGATCCACCGACAAGCACAAACACATTAAAATGTAAAATAGTTAATCGTAAAAAAATGCATTAAATTCTTTCATAGAAATGGTGTACAGATTCAGAAATCTGGTGACGAGAGTGTAACGTCCTAGCTTTTAGGTCAATTCCTAGTTTACACTTAATTAGAAGCTTTGTAAGGAATTAAAAATTGCACTAGTTATATGTAAATGAATGTAAAAATCATAACTGAACTAGTGAAATTTTTTACAAACTCTTGAATTCATTTGGGAGTCACCCCCAGCAGGGTACTCAGCACCCCCTCAGTGCAAAATAACCCTCCGCTCCCCAAAAATGATGCTACAGAGTTTGATTAATTATGCATTAGGTGACATTTCAGAAACGATGCATTAAATTTTTCAAAACTATTAAATATATTTTGGAGTCACCCTCCGAAGGGTATCATGAGAAACAAGCGACACCTCTCCTACCCAGAGTTAGTTGCATATTATACGAAACTAGAAAAAATTGGCGGACATTTCAGAAAGGAAATATTGGATTTTTCAGAAGCTCTCTGATACATTTTGGGAATATCATTATAACACATTCTGTAATACATCACCCCGGAAGGGTCCGGAGGTGACACCCAAACTGATGGTCCCTCTCCCAAGCGATGCTACAAGATTTGCTAAAGTTTTATAACTTTAAATATTGTGCGAAATTTCAGAAAGACAATATTTATATTTTTCAAAAACGTTTTAAATACATTTCGGGTGCCAACCCCCAGAAAGATATCTCCAGGGGCGGACCGTCCTCCCTGTAGCGACGCTACTGCATAAATGTAATCTAAAATACATCAGGAGTTACATTTTTATGTTTTTCGAACCTCTTTAATGCGGTATGGATGTCACCCCCTCACTTCCAGAAGGGTGTCTACCGGCGCAAATGCGCTCTTGTTCTTGCTACTCGTTTTGGAAGATTAAATGCATTTGTACATGTTAAATAAAACAAGAAGTTCTGTCAAGAACTAAACGAGCCTACTTTCCCGTACATCGACATCGGCATTCTAGCATCTGATCATTATTCTCTTGATTATCTAAGACTAAAAATTATGTCAAACATACCTTTTTAGCACTTGAAGCTGATTTCTAAAAGCAAAATATACCTCTCTCATCAGATGAAATAGACACATAAAAAGTAAATAAATGAATAAATAAAGTTTTGTCGCACCTTTTAAAGAATGTAACTGTTACAGTTCTTCCGTAGAAAAATTCCTCAATTGTTTTCAAAAAAAAAATTAAAAGTACAAAGTACATCAAAACACATTTTATCAAAGAAAGAAAAAAAAAAGAAAAAAAAACTCGTCCGTTGATAAAATGTCTCGAATTTCACATTTAATCCGTTGCCAGTTGTTAAATATAAATAAAGAATAAAATGCCCTAGTGAATGAAACATTTTTGTTACAAAAAAATAGTCTGCCAAAAATAATAATAATAATAATAATAAATTCAATAAAACAAATGAATAAATAAACAAAAAATCGTCTGCACAGTCAGTCATTTTTTTTCGCACTGTTTACTCCAAAGTTATTAGGGGTGACAGCTTGCTTGAGCGGTTCAATGTTGAATGAAAAATTGTTCAAATCGGAAATGTAAATACGGGAATGAAGTATCCTTGAAAAGTTCTTTCCAACAAAAAAAAGTTTGTTCAAATCGGACTGTTCATTCAAAAGTTAGTATCGCGGGACCGGTTATTTGAACGGCTCAAAGTTGAACCAAAAATTGTTCAAATCAAAAAATCAAATATGGGAATGAGCTGTACTCGCCGAGATCTTTCCAACAAAAAAAAGTTTGTCCAAATCGGAATGTTCATTCAAAAGTTATTAGGGGGGGGGACAGACAGACAGACCGACCGACAGACCGACCGACACACAAATTCCCCATCTCAATACCCTACTTTCAAATTTTTAATTTTTCGATATTCATTTTACCTCTTTATTTTTTTAACTTGGCGATATTTTTTGGACTTGGCGATATTTTTTTTAACTTGGCGATATTTTTTGGACTTGGCGATATTTTATCGATGCATTAAGCTACTTTTAATACTTTTTTCGTCTTTCTTTTATTTTTAACGGGAAAGTAGGCTAAAAATCAGAAATGAAGAATCTTTCATAGACACTTAAAACTATTTTGGTGTTACACTTCACATGGGTGTCACCCGGCCACCACCCTCCCCCAAATATGGCAGGGGAGGGGTCCTTCATTTTTTCTTCCTTCTCTCTTTTTTTCATCTTTTTTTTTTCGGTCTGCTCCGGGTGTCATCCCCTAGACGGGTGATCCGGAGCGGACCACCCCCCGTAGCGAGGCTACTGGTTATAGTTATTTGTTTGTTCTGCATTGAGTTATTATGTGTAGAAATTTGCTTTTAAGTTCTTGCTGCTTTATTACAGTTTTTCATTTGCGATCTCTAGATTCCGCGATCAACTATCGAAAAATTCGCAAATTTGATTTCTTCGTATGACTCAGACTAAGAGCATTTATCAGTGAACAGTGACTCTTTAATAACAAAATTCCACTAGAATGCAACATGATTCTTTACTCTTTAAATGGAATAAAATAAAGAAAATTATCAGATTTACAAGTGTATTTTTTTCATTTGGGCAAACATTTTTAAAATGTTGCTCCGTGGGTAGAATGACCTTTTAAGTTCGTTTTTGCACAAATTTTCCAAAGTCAAACGCGAAAAATATAACTTTATAAAAAAACCGTTCATATTCTTTTAGGTTTTTAAAAAAAATTCTTACTTTTCTTAAAGTTGCCAAAAGTACATCAAAAAAAAAAAAAAAAAAGAGTGAAAAATCTGCAAAATTTCCTGGTTTTCTTGATATCGGATAAAAGGTTCTGTATTATGTTTCAAAGCTCTGCTATAAACATATTGTTGACCCCGCTTAAACGAATACTGTCGGTTCCAAGAAATATTATTCGATTAAGCGAGGTATTCGATTATGAGGGGAATATTTAACACTGCGTCTATGGCATGCGAAATATTCGATTCTGAGATATTTTATTCGTATAAGCGGGGTATTCGTTACCGTTACCCGATTACGCGGGACGACAGTATTAATTACTACCGACTAAATTGACGCAAAAAGAAAATTACATCAGCAACTCAAATATTAATCAAGCAGAATCAGCAGACATAGATACTCAGTTTTTAATATAAGTAGATGGCTCTTCAACAAATAAATGTTTCAAAATATTACCAGTAGCTAGCAATAAAAATTCTACGTAAGTGGTCCGCTTATGAGTTTCGTGTTTGATTTAGTTAAGCCTTCATTCAAAATTCTCATTATCATTGTTATCACCGTTTCATAGCAACGACGGTTTGCAACAGGGGCGGCTCCTCATTATGGGCCAGGTGGGCCGGGCCCACCCAGAAAAATTGGAAGAAAAAAAATGCCGAATAAAATATAATCGGTTTGTATTTCAACCAACAAAAAAGAAAAAAACAAAACAAAACATAGGGCACAAAATATATTTTAAACCTTCAGCTCCCCCCCCCCCCTCCACATTGCTAATACAGCACAAAAAAGTTTTCAAACTCCATCAATTTTAGCGTTTCGCACCTCAGCGCTTCGCATTAGCACGGCTTTAAGAACGAATTCGTGGGCCAGATCAAAGCGGCCCTCGCCAAGCCCCCGATTTTAGCCAATCGCAATGGCTGGAGAAAAAAGAGCAGTGAGAGATGACACCCCATTGTAACAATCGACAAGTGGGCATTTTTTATCTGGCCCAAAATTTCCCTTTGTCCCTAACCAAAGCGGTGGAGAGGGAAGTGTCCCTCACTGGTTACAGAGGAGCAGGGAATGTCTGGCCCCTGTTGTTAGGGAGAAAACTTGCTTTTCATTGCGCTCTCCTGGTTTTTCTTTTATTGATTTTTATAACACGTCTTCTTTTTTTTTAGTCTTTCTTTTTTAATTTTCAACACCTATTACTAACAGGCATAGAGATTGCCAGTTTCATTACCACCCCCCTCACCTATTTATAATACAATGCATGCATATTTTATTTATTAATTTGCGTTTGAAATTCTTATTCTCAAAGTTTTTGTATGAAGACTTTATTTTTGACTTGTAGTGCGTTTGCCATTTTCTTGGTATTAGTTTGAATTTAATCTCATTTGTCGCAGTGTTGTGTTAATATATTAAAAAGTCTGTAAGTATTGTATGAACTCTAGGAATTTGTCATCCTGCCGGGTGTGACATTATAAATGCTTGGAGAAGTGATAAGTATTCTTAAGCTCCAAATGCTACATTTATTTAGCCGAATCATGACTGCATTTATATCCAGGACTAACGAGAGACTAACCCCCGCCCCCTAAAATATCAATGAAGTAGTCTGCCCCCTCCCCCTCTTTGATGATCATCCCTACAACTAATATTATCACACTCAAAGGGATTTTAATGTCCGAAAAAACACTTAGATGTTGAATAAAATGTTTGCTACTGCGCATTTTTTCTTATATCTTATGACACGTAACATTAACCTTCTACTACAAATACACTAAAGCAGTAACCAGAAAAAACAAAACTTAAAACATTGAACGTTCATAAAAATATTGAGTGGATCAAAGTCTACTGTATATAAAAACTATATTCAGCTTAAAATGTATAAATGAATACATTTATTTTGTAAATTATTATTATTTTACAAATTGCTTCATAATTCAAGAAACACGTGGACATAAAATTTCGCAACATTTAAAAACTATATTTTGCAATATATTTTCCTGAAGGTTTATAATATGTGAAATATTAAATATTGTTTAAAAGCAATCTAGTTAAATAAATATATTATATCAAAGTTTAATAACGGTACCTAATGGTTGGAAAAAAACTAGGCGTTCTGCAAGATTTTTTATTTCTAACATATGAGCAATGATCATATAACACATATTGATGACTGTCAGTCAAATCATGTATCCGAAAAGGTTATAACCAGTTAAGCAAATGTTCTGATAAACATAATTAAATTAGTCAGTTATCCGTGTTTTAATTTTAATGGTATTCGAACCAGTAGTCAAAATCCTTTAATTTTGATTATATTGTAAGAAAAATAAGTGTTTTAATATTGTTATGTACTCTTTGTGTATTTCCTGAAAATAATTCGATTCATCTCATTACTAGTTTGAGTACGACCATAGGTAAGCGAGTGGGACCATAACTGGTCAAACTCCAGTGTATTCCAATTTATTTAAAAACATATACATGCATTAAAATTGAAAGTATCATAGCTATAAAAGTGACATTTTAAAGTTCTAACACCGTTAGGATTTGTTTTTTCATGAACTAAAATTGCAACATTTGTATCCAAATTAAAAAAAAAATGTAAGCATGCCTAGATCTAGTCATTTACTTTATGAGTTCCTTAATTTGATGGAGGCTTTCAGAAAGTCATGGTGCAGATTGTCGAAATTTTTAGGGGGAGAGAGGGGGTGTTTTTAGGCAGAAATTTTCTTTTTCTTTTTGAGTGTAGTCCCGTAATGTTTGAGGAGGTGCGCCGCCTTGAGGCGTGACACTTTTGATGTGATGAATATTTTCACTGTCCGAAAATGGCAAAATTATGAGAGAAACATTAGGGATATTTTGAAAGTCGGTCGTCTGTGGAAAACATTGTCATTAGTATTACATTGATCGCTTAAGGCTGGTGTAACATTTAAAATATAAAACCTATGTATCAAATCAAATGTGAGATAATTTTGCAATGCAAATTTGTATTAATAAAGTTAAATATTATTTTAAGTCGCTCAGCATTAGTTTACTAACTGTTGTTTCCTTCATTGTATCTGTGTAAGCATTAGTGGGGAAAGATATAATTGCGGGCCCACCCACTAAGTTAAGGCACGAGCCGCCACTGGTTTGCAAGAATGGATTTCATATTTAATCATTTATTAGGCTTAATCGCTTTAAATTTGAGTACTTATTAATTGATATCTTCGCTAATTAAAATCGTATAATTATATCAATTGAAACTAAAGAAGCTTGAAAAATTACCTATCTATCGGTACCTGGTTCGACTTTCAGTTCATTGGCGTTCAGGAGAAAGAAGCGTGACATAGAAAGATAGAAAGAAAGATAGTTAGAAAGAAAGATACTCAGTTTTTAATATAAGTAGACTAGCTGCCAGGGCAGCTAGATTAGCTTCCTGCGGCATGCTGATGCATAACGTCCCCCCTCTCTAACTTTTACCTCATTCTGAAATTATATTATTTGATATAATTTAATGTTCATTCGATTTCAAGACATACCACGCACGTGGCCCGGCGTTGCACGGGCACTTCGTGCCCTGAAAGTAGTGAGAAAAAAAATTTAAAGAAATTACTCCCCGCCAAGGCGGCTCGCTTACAGGCGCTTCACGCCTTTACTTTTTTCCTATATAAAAAAATCATTCGAATTATTGAGATGCTTCACGCCTTCAAGATGGTGAGGAAAGTTTCAGTAAGCTCAGGTCGCTCAAAGAAAAAAAGCAGACATAGATACTCAGTTTTTAATATAAGTAGATGGCTCTTCAACAAATAAATGTTTCAAAATATTACCAGTAGCTAGCGATAAAAATTCTACGTAAGTGGTCCGCTTATGAGTTTCGTGTTTGATTTAGTTAAGCCTTCATTCAAAATTCTCATTATCATTGTTATTATACTGTTTCATAGCAACGACGGTTTGCAAGAATGGATTTCATATTTAATCATTTATTAGGCTTAATCGCTTTAAACTTGACTACTTATTAATTGATATCTTCGCTAATTAAAATCGTATAATTATATCAATTGAAACTAAAGAAGCCTGAAAAATTACCTATCTATCGGTACCTGGTTCGACTTTCAGTTCATTGGCGTTCAGGAGAAAGAAGCGTGACATAGAAAGATAGAAAGATAGTTAGAAAGATAGTTAGAAAGAAAGATAGTGAGAAAGATACTCAGTTTTTAATATAAGTAGATACTTTGTATTTCCTCATAGATATGCATGTATTACCGTAATAAAAATTTTCATTGAAATCTGTGACATGTGAGCCACAGCCGATTTGCTCATTTCGCATGGAATGACCCCCGTAAGAGAACAACAAAAATAAGTTACAAAAAGAATTTAAAAAGCTAAAGCTCTAATAATTTCGAATATTTTGTTCCTTTGATCCAAAAGTCTGTTTGATTTTGGGAGACTAGCGTATTGGAGTTTCATTTTGTCTATTTTTATCATGCAATTATTCTTACTTACGTTGCTATTATAATTCGGCAATTTGTCGGCATTAAATGTTTTATATGGAATTTTCTTTTGAATTTTTTTATGGTTTAAAAATAAATTTGTTTCAGACAGAAATGATATTTTTTTTTCCTTTAAACGAACGGACTTGTTTTTATTTTAAAGATTGTTCAATGTTTTAAAGGCGTTTTTTGTTTGGAGAAACTATAAAAAGCTTTTTAAAGAATGAAAATTCAATTTTTCGATACCGAGTATGAAAGTAAAAATGCCTTATATGCTAACTTATTTTTGGAATAGTCGTTTAGCAAGAGCATTTTTTTATTATAACTGCTTATCTCATTATAACTGCTACGTCTAGGTTAGGGTATTAAATTAATTGGTGGGATAAGCTTTTTAATTTAAGCCAATACCAAAATAAATAATAGCTACTATAAACTTAATCGTTAATAAAATTAAGAAGCTAATTTCGGGGCTTAATTTATGCAAGCGTTGAATTGTTAATAAAACTTTTTGAAACTTTAAAAATAACCCAGTAAATATTATCACGGGAACTTTTAACCCCCCCCCCCTCTATCCGCCCAATAATTTTCTTGATTCAAGTCATCAATTCAAAAACCGTTTCTTAAAGCTTTTTTGCTCCATTGGTAAAAAAAATAACTTCAGAACTTTACCTTCTTGATTCATATATCATTTGCTTCATAACCTTTATTTTTTTCAATATTAGTTCATGTTTTAGTTTGATCTAAGTTTTTTCTTTGGCCTAGCACACATTTTGAATAAATGTTCTTTAAATTCCGTATACGAACTACAGAACTTAATGCATATGCAAAAAACATTTTTGTACAATTTTCGCCTAAATTTTCATTTTACCCACCCTTAAAAGTACATTCAGCTGTATTTATGCTCATCTACAAGTGAATGTATCAATGTATGGGCAGCCGAAATATCCATTTTGACCATCACCCAGGGCCGTCGCTAGCTGAAATATCTGGGGGGGGTGTTGAGAATTTGGCGGCCCTGGGCTCATCATATAGGGGGGTGAGGGAGATAGCTTCCCCCGAGCTTTGAAATCTAATATTTTTTACAAAGGTGGAAGGTGGACGCAATTTTTGTTTTTTGATTTTTTCCTATAAAACTAGCATTTAGTATACCCCCTCCTCCCACACACATGGAAAAATTCAAAATGACAAACCTGAGTGGCTACAAACAGCTTTTGAGTTTTTGAGCACATGCTTAAAACTTTAAATTAATATGCAGAACTATTTATACAAACACCATATAAATGTTAAATGTGAAAAAATATTAATAAACAATAAATAATAATAATAAGCATTTATTTGTTAAAGTCGTACCCTTTGGCAATCTGCTCTGTGCCGGGCATATTTTAAACGATTCATGAGGTATCTTTTTCTTCTTCCCGTGTTTTGCGGTGATTGTCCCTTGAGCATTCATGCTATTAAGTTTTGTGGGAAACGCAGATAAAGTTCAACTGCCTAAAAATGTTCTGGACATGCAGATCTAATTAATTACCATTTAAAAAAAAATTTCCCGATAAATATGAGTATTTTTCTTTTTTAAAATTACGAGTGGAAAATCCAGTTTGTTCAACAAAAAGTAACAAAAGAAAAAAAAACTATTGAAAAGAGACAAAATTTTTAATCTACTCCTTAGTTTTTTAAAAATACATTTCACAAATTTTATTGGTAAAAAAAATAATCATTTAAAATTGACAGCGCCTGTGCTTCAATGTAGCCCATTTGCTTACTAAACTCTTTAAATTTATGGCGTCTGTAATATCTTTCTCACATGCCAGCAGTACTAGAGAGTCTAAACGCTGGTCTCCCATTGTACTCCTCGAAACATTTTTGATGAATTTCAGTTTACTGAAGGTTCTTTCATTGGTAGCAACTTTATCGGAGAAGTAAATCCAAGCCGACAAGCGCAGTAAGCCAGTGGAAGGGCGGTCTTGAGCTTCTGTGCTTCAATCATTTTACTTCTGATAACGTTTCTACTCCATTTTCCATTGCACTTATCAGATAAATGTCCAATTCAACTTGAGGTCCCAAAGGATTCATGTATAAATTAGAATTGGGGAAAAAATTAATGAATGCCTCTATATTGGTGGAACTCATTTGGACTCTGGAAATCGGTGGACTTAATAGGAGGAATAGAGGCTTCATCTCCTCATATTGTCCCTTCACTCATATTGTCTTTCGTCATTGTTAACAAATTGGCTAATAGCATCTTGAACTTCTGTCGAAAATATGGTTTAAAATCGATGCTCGCAGCGCATTTGTTTGTTTCCTTTTTCCACCGAACGGTCAATGAGCAGTTTTGCGTCGTTTCACTGCGATGTGATGTAGAAAAAAAATCTGGAATATCACAGTAACTTATACCGTGTAGCCGTGTGCACAATATTCACCAATATATGCGATTTTCATTTTGATGGTCTGAGGAGGTTGAAAGAGCCTCTTCAATGTGCCGCAGAGAGGGCAACAGCATTTAATCCCCCCTTTTTATTTCAGTACAATAAACTTTTATTATTATTATTATTTCTTCAAATTTACTACATAAAAAAATTCGTTCGGTCCCAACACAAAGTGAAAAATGATAGATATTCTTTTTAATTATCTTCAGTTTAAACATTGCACTATCTTTCAATAATGGTATTTTGTGTAATTTTCTTCAATTTAAATTTATTTAAAATATAAAATTTGGCGGCCCTCTGCATATACTCTTTTTTTTTAATATTGCATCGATCTTGTTGAATTATGTATATATAATTTGATTTATGTTTTATTAATTTACTAATTTTAGTTACAGAAGTTCGCGTATCTTTTAAAGCTCTCGCACATATTTATACAGTACTTTTTTTTCCAAACTGGGCAGGGCGACCTATAGTTTCCCGTTTACATGACCCCCTGAACGAGAAAATTTCGTATTTTTCGCAACGAATATTGCTGTGAAGGAATCTTAACTATTTTTCGCGGCCCCAATTATTTATTTTTCATAAGTAATAATTGGGGCCGCGGAAAATACAGGACATTTTTAAAAAATCAGGTTTACTGATATTCTTAATAATGTTTAAATTATTCCGCTTCTCTTTTAAATTTCATTTAAAGTTCTGAAATATTTTTCTAAAATTTCATTTTAATAATAAAATAAAATCGGCGGCCCCTTTCTTCAGAAAAGTGGGAGGGTGTAGCACCCCCCCCCCTTGCCGACGGCCCTGCCATCACCGAGTGAAGTAATGTGAGTTTTCTCGTGAAGTCTGTAATGTATACGTTTAGTATGTGTGGCGGAAACTGTATTCGAGTAATTTCAAAAACTATATACTGTAGATGGTTTAAAGTTTTTGTGTGCACTAAGCCTTATGTGTATGTATCTTGTGTATGCTCCTCCCTTTGTCAGTCTGGGAGGATATATGTCTCGAGAATGGCAATACATAAAATGTAGTTGCTGTGAATTCTTCGTTCATGCGATATAATGGCGTACGGTTCAAAACAATTAAAATGCTACGCTTACTCAATTTTGATGGTACATGAAAAAAGAATGGTATTTTTGTAATCAGTAAAGCTTTTTCCAACTGTTATGGGATATAGGGAGGGGAGGTGGGTTGAATTTAAAATTTAAAAAGCGTCCGTCTTTCGTAGGTCTTTCTAAATTTTTTTTGCGATGTCCGGCTGAGTGATTGTATATAACTGTGGTTCACCATGTTAGTCCCTATTAATTTTATTCTTGCGTGTACACAAACGGTTTGTGCACTTCCAATGAGACGTACCATTTTCTTACGTGAATGTATTTCGGAAGCATATAATCTTTGCATACTAATAGTTTTCCCTCCTCTTTCTGAATCAACAAACCGAACTCCATTTTTAGTGCTGGATGAGCACTTGCAGTATTGGAGGAAAGATATCCAAAATGACCGGCACGTGGTAGGGCAAGGGGAAGAGGTTAACCCGGGGATATCCCTAAGTTTTCCCTATCTTGGCTCTCTTCCTCCTTTTCTGATTGACACTACTCCCCTCCGGAAGGTCGTGCTCACTCGTCAAATTTATGCTTGAATAGAGGGGTGGGCCAATTATTGGGGACACCGAATCCAGAGGGTTATGGGGAGGGAGGGTGCTTAAGTGATCAAAAATGGCTTGAAACTGTATTTTGGGGATTTTTTAAAAATCCCTCTTAATAAATTTATTCCCCTCCCCCTTTCCAATAACGACCTCCCCTCACTGTAGTTCGCCTAAAACTGATAACGCGAGCTACTTTGACGAGTGGGTCACGCCCTATGGAGAGAGATAACGTCAATCAAAGGAGGGGGACGATTTCCGGATTTCAAGAAGGGTTTTGCAGGGATTTTTTTTGTCCCTACCAACCACCTTACCACTAGAAACGTGTTGGTGGTTGTTAAGTTATAAGTCGGCCATTTTTTTTACTCCTGCTTTCTGTAAGGTCGATAACATCTCAAAATGAGTATCCGATACATCGAATCGACCCGGGGAGGCAAACTTTTAATTTATCAAGAGCACATGTATAGGATTAATCGGAAAGTAAAAATTGCACACTACTGGAAATGCTCGGAGGAAAAGTGTAAGGCGTCTATAATAATTGAAGATGAAAATATAAAGCGTATTCAAAACACGTTCAATAGTTATAATAAATGTAGAAAAATATGCATATTCATTTAAAACTGACAAATGCATATTAGAACGGGTGTAGCTATACTTAATTGCAACAAAAGTTAACGTTCAATAGTTATAATAAATGTAGAAAAATATGCATATTCATTTAAAACTGACAAATGCATATTAGAACGGGTGTAGCTATACTTAATTGCAACAAAAGTTATCTTTGCACGACCTATAATCACCTGAAAATATGTCTCAATCAAAAGTAAAACAGTAAATAAAAATATTTAATTAAAACTGCACAGGATGATAAAAAGTTAATACATTTGAGTCAACATTTTCTGATGAAAGACTTAAACAAAGTTTTAAGGGTCATTCCATAGTGACTAATGTAACATTAAGAGCTGATTTTGTAACTGCTTTTACTTGTTGTAACTTAAAGGATTAAAAATATTTTTTAGTTATGCTGGTGGATTTACAATGTACATGGTATCTATGTATCATTTATGCTAAGAATTTAAAACAAAATTACTGGCAGTAGATATTTTTTCAACCAAAATAGCAGCGTGACTAACGTAACGTTTTTGCAACCCTGAAAGTGAATGCTAATGTTGTGAGGCAAACATTTCTCAAAGTTAAGCAAGTGTTAAAAATTGAATGATATATTTGAAAAATGTGTAAAGTTGGCTTTTAAAAACATAACACACATTTATTAAATCTTAATTTTTTTTAGTCTTGAGTGTCACTTTTACTCAAGATAGAGTGTGACTAAACGTAACGTGACTAACGTAACCATCGAATAACAAGCAGTAAACACATTACAAACTGTTTATTATGGCTAATCTTAGTGATAATTGTAATACTTTTTCAATTTTTTTAAATTTCTTATGTTGTATAATTTTCATTTATTTGTTTATTTATTTATTTTTTGATACTTTTTTCATTTCAGTATTTTTTTTTCCTTCGGCTGAGGTTGACATCTCTATGGAATGACCCTTAATTTGTCAACTTTGCAATGTTATTTTAAGTTATCACAATAAATAGAAATTTATATATCTTAAACATTTATGTAACTGCAATACTGTGTTGCAGTTCCACTTCTGTTTTCCCCATTCTTATTTAAGTCATTTAGTATTTAGTAATAAAATGAAACCATGAATAATGTAACCCAATACAAATTTTAAAAGTATCTCTCCTTTCTCATGAAATTTCACCAATGAAATTTCAAATTATTTTTCTGATTTTACTCTCAATTGTAATTTGTTAAAATTATACTGTTTTTTAGTAAATTTTTTGCTATCCAGCAATTTGTTCTAGTTTTGTCAGTTTTTTTTTTTCATTTTTGCCGGTTTTTAAAAGTTTCCCCAATGTCCCAGCAAAAATACCATTTTTCCGGCAAAATGCCCAACCCTATTCAAAATTGAAAGAAGATGGCCATTTTGAGACAAAAAATTTGAATTTTGAGCTTTTTGGATTTTTTTTTTTTTTAATTTCAAAACCCCGCCTATGAATTCTAGTGCATCGAGGAACCTCTGTGCCAAGTTTGATAAAAATCCGACGAAAACAGTGGATTTGTATATGGAACAAACCAAACAAACAAACACACATACATCCATTTTTATATATATAGACTGAAACTAAAATCGTAAAAATGACTACAGCATTTTTCAGATTGCATATCAAGTCTAAAATCAAATGCTTAACCAGAAATCGAATTATAAGTATATCCAGGGCCGCCGTTTGGGGGGGATACTGGACCTCTAGTACCGGGGCCCGGAGCTTTGGGGGGCCCGTAAGGTTATGAACATGTTTTTCCAGTTTTAGTGTCAATAATTTCATCAAAAAAAAAAAAAAAAAGAAAGCTGTTAAAAAAAAAAAAAAAAAAAATCCCGCTTTCCATTGCCGATTCTCAATGTGAAACAATTGCTAGTACAAACACTAATGAATGAAACACGATTTTTTTTTGCGCAAAGAAAATTGCACCTCTTTTTAAAATCATCTGGCGATACAAATAACGTGAAAATAAAATCAGGTGCACACTTTCGTAATTAAAAAAAAGTTTTTCCGTAATTTTTTTTTCTCTCTCTTTTTTTTTTTTTTTTTTACAATTGCAAATGTGCTGAAACGACGGCATAAAAATATGCAATTTGGGGGAGGGGGTGCATGGGGGGCCCCGCATTAAAATTAGTACCGGGCCCCATCGCTGGTAACGGCGGCCCTGAGTATATCAATGTATCGAAACTATTTTTGGGCTGATACATAGGATACGTTTTCTTTATAAAGTAAGAAGAGTACACAGAAATAAAGTTTTGGTTCTAAGGTGGGGAAAAAATTTTCCTTTCCCCAGCTGCTGAGGGCAATGTAGAATTTAACGTTAGGCCTAGCAACTTAGCAAAAACGTTTTCTCCCTTGTAGAAATTAGGGATGTTTGGAAGGATTTTCTCCCTCTATCACAGAAGTTTCCCCATTCGCACATTTTTTTTTCCCTGGGTCCAGCGACAGTCATCACCTGTCCAGCTCACCTTTATCGGTCCCTATTGTACTCTCCTAATCCTCGGCCCCCTGCGGCTCATGGTGACAGGTTCGAGATAAAAGGTTAGGCGGATTCCAGTATGTACCAGATGATCAACCACACCGATCATCTCTTCCCTCTCCAGAAAAAAAAAAGAACTTTTTATTTTTAATCAAACCTTCAAAATTTTAAAACATCAATTTGTAAATTTATTTTTATGATTGGCTTACCCCCTCCCTAAATAAATTCCATGGTCGCTCGAGGGAGTCTCAATGTGTGTTAAAAAAAACCTAGTTTTCCAGTTTTTGAGAATAATTTTATTTTTTCGTTCCTATAAAGTTCAGTCGGATAGAAAAACCGAATTTATTAACGCATAACGAAGCAGGGCGTCTGTGAGGACAAATGAACTTGATATGGGTGGGGAGGGGTATAATATGAGAGTTTGGTGACAATCTATTTTTTAACCCATTTTTGTACAGATCTTTGTTGTGAGACAAAGGGTGATCCCAGCTTCCAATGCTTGCGTTTTATTAAATGAAAAGAAAGAGAATTAGAATTATGAACTGAATCGGTAAACATAATATTTAAGTAGAACTAAAATATTCTCCAATGAGTTTTTTAAACTGCTCTAAAACTGAAACAAACATATTTTTTCTTACATCATAACAGAGGTGGCGCCAGGAAATGTCCGACAGGGGGGCAAGCTTGCCCGACAGGGGGGCACAGGTATAATTCAAAAATTTGGTTACCCCCCCCCCCTGTCCCCAGTTTTTCAATTTTTTATGATGCATTCGATTGAAAGGTAATCGTTCTTACCATGAAACTAAAACTAAATAGTACAAGTACAAAGATTAAAAAATTTTAAAACCCCCGACCCAGATTAAAATGAACTACACTGCTCAAAAGCATTTTAAATTTAAATATATTTAATTTTTTTCGAGAGGACAAGGTAAACACGGAAAAGGAAAGATAATCCTTACTAGTAAAATTGCCAGTCGCAAAAGCAGAATAAAGAGGGAAAATTGAGTATTCTTTTAAAACCTCATACTAAAATCAATTTAGCCCTGGATTAGGGGCGGTTTCTTACTGCTTTATACAATTACAAGTATTTTAATTGTTAACAAATAGAAAATGGCGACAGAAAAACATTTTAAATCATTGAGTTTTCTTTCCCCGTCGACCGGCAATCGTAATATACTATGTCTAATATCATAAATTTAAGGCTAAGCCGCATTTGCTAAAAAACGTTAGTTAATATTCGAATTCTGTATAACATGGAAGTTCCAAACACATTCTATCAGACGCATTTTTTCCCTTTCTTTTGATACCGTTGTTTTAGCTTTTCAAGTATTTTTTCTCTTCAAAAATAGGGAAAAACGTTTTAAAGATTTTTAATCAATATCTTCGTTAATTAATGTCATTCGAAGACGCGACCTAGCTAAGAACAATCTCGATCAACTCTTCTTTCAAAGATTTTTTTTTTTTTTTTGAAATCGGTTCATCCGATTAGGCTCTAGACAGGGCCGTCGCTAGCTGAAATATCTGGGGGGGTGTTGAGAATTTGGCGGCCCTGGGCTCATCATATAGGGGGGGGGTGAAGGATATAGCTTCCCCCGAGCTGTGAAATCTAATATATTTTACAAAGGTGGAAGGTGGACGCAATTTTTTGTTTTTTGATTTTTTCCTATAAAATTAGCATTTAGTATACCCCCTCCTCCCACACACATGGAAAAATTCAAAACGACAAGCCTGAGTGGCTACAAACAGCTTTTGAGTTTTTGAGCACATGCTTAAAACTTTAAATTAATATGCAGAGAACTATTTATACAAACACCATATAAATGTTAAATGTCAAAAAATATTAATAAACAATAAATAATAATATAAGCATTTATTTGTTTAAGTCCTACCCTTTGGCAATCTGCTCTGTGCCGGGCATATTCTAAACCAGTGGTTCTCCACCTTTTTACACTACCATCCCCTTTAGAACTGAAAATGTTTTCAATGCCCCCTATGCGTATGGACGTGAAACTAGAAGAGGGGGAGGAGGTAAAGCAGTTTTTTTTACAGGTTTAATTCTATGATTTTGCCCAAGCAAAGAGTTGAAAATATCTACAGAGTAAAAAAACTTATGCTTCAAAAGTTTTTTATTCTTTATGAAAAAATTTGTTTCAAAAAAAGCGGGCAATTTTTTCCCTCCAAAAATATGCATCGAATCGTAATCATTTTTTAAAATCATTAGGCTGTGTTTGAGAATGATTGTTTCGAGAGTGCTTTAACAGAAATGTCTAAAAACAAAATTACAAGCTATGTGAGGTTACGTTAGGGATATGAGTTTTGGCTATGTAAGTTAGATGAGCGGGAAGGGGGAATCAGGCTTCTTCCTCTAACAATTTTTCAAATGGAAATCATAAGAACACAATTTTAGGTTATTTTAGACTGTTGCACTATTAAAGTGGGGACCGACCTTCAAAATCTTTTTGGAAATTGAACTGCTATTGGCGAATTTTAAGCTATCTTTGACATTACATAGCCTGAAATTTTTCGGGGGGGGGGGGGGGTCTGCAAACAATTTTGTTGCTTAACGTAAAGAGAAGCATCAGATTTTAGCTTGTGATATCCCCAAAACTTCAAAACCTTCCTTGGTGAAGTAAGAGAAGAAGATTTCCTCCCACTTCCGCCCAAAACCAGGGCCGCCATTTCAAGTTTTTCCAGGGAGGGGGGGGGGGGGCAAGCTTACTACATAAAAAAATTCGTTCGGTCCCAACACAAATTAAAAAGTGATAAATTTTCTTTTTTCTTATCTTCAGTTTAAACATTGCACTATCTTTCGATAATGGTATTTTGTGTAATTGTTCTAATTTAAATTTATTTAAAATATAAAATTTGGCGGCCCCTGCATATTATCTTTTTTTCCCTTTTAACTATTGCATCGATCATTTATTTTAATTTATTTTAAATATAAAATTTAACGGATATATATATAATATTGCATCGATCTTGTTGAATTATGTATATATAATTTGTTTTATTAATTTAACTAATTTTAGTTACAGAGGTTCGCGTACCTTTTAAAGCTCTCGCACATATTTATACTGTACTTTTCTTTCCAAACTGGGCAGGCCTATAGTTTCCCGTTTACATGACCCCATGGACGAGAAAATTTCGTATTTTTCGCTACGAATATTGCTGTGAAGGAATCTTAACTATTTTTCGCGGCCCCAATTATTTATTTTTGATAAGTAATTATTGGGGCCGCGGAAAATACAGGACATTTTTTTAAATTCAAGTTTACTGATTCTTAATAATATTTAAATTATTCCGCTTCTCTTTTAAATTTCATTTAAAGTCCTGAAATATTTTTCTAAAATTTCATTTTAATAATAATATAAAATCGGCGGCCCCTTTCTTCAGAAAAGTGGAGGGGTGTAGCACCCCCCCACACCCCCCCCTTGCCGACGGCCCTGGCTCTAGAGTGCCACAGACAGATACACAGATCGACAAACACACAGACACGTCAACTTTATAACCCCCTTCCTTGTTGCGTCGGGGGTTAAAAATGAGGATCCTTAAAAATGAGGATTGAGAATTTCAGAGGATACACGACACGAAAAAAGGAAATGAAAAACAAATGAAGTGTAATTGAATGAAATAAATAAAGAAAATTAGCTTGTAAACTATTCTGCTTGAGAGAGAAAAATAGGAGCGAAATAAAAGTATTAACACTTTTTTGTTCCCTCGCCTCCGAACACACAAAGTGTGTAGATTTAATTATTAACTCGTTGCTATCTAAATGTGTACATTTTTAAATGAAAGAAAGAAAAAAGAAAACTTCACATTGAAATTGCTCCTGCACCTATTATTAAAAAAAAGCATTCCAAAAGTTTATAACACACTTACCCAGTTACTTCTGGAGATGATTTGCATTTGTTCTATTCTGTTATATTTTAATTCGTTCAAATATTGTTCCAATTTTTTTCTTCTTGCTAAGAAGTAACTCCGTGAATGAAAAGTTTTCGAGATAGAATTGGGGTGGGCTGAGTGCTTCGCTTCGTTTAGTTTGCTATGCAACGCGCGGGAGCCCGCGGCATTCGCCGTCCAAGGTGGAAAAAGGGGTCTAATCCCCGAGTCTCGCTCCTCGACAGTTGGTGGGTGAAAAAAGCCATCGGGGAAACACGTGTCTAGCGTCTGGTCGTAAATGAGGTTGAGGCAATTAAGCAGCTATTTTGTCGTTGATGATTATCAGATTCTCAGAAAGTGACAATGAAAGTCCCTTTGCCATGCTGTTAGCGATTTGCGGGTGGGGACCGCTGGTGAGGAAAAAAAGGGAAGATTTGCTCTTTTCAACTTGAACAAAAATAACTTTCTCCAGCAGAACTTACCCGAAAGAGATACGACGGCAGCTCGCCGATACCTCTTGTTGCTACCAGCTTCCCGAAGGTTCTCGTGTTCGAAATTGGTCTGAAATCGTGTAATTTGTCGAATATTGAGAATGTTTTAGAAAAAAAATTAGTTTTTTTCGTTGAATGATTTTATTCGTAGAAAATTACCGATCTGTCGGAATCAGAAACATTTTCGGCGCTCAGATTTCTGTCGGAAAATTTGATCGTCGGAAATTTTTTCCCGACGAAGCTAGAAATTTTCCCCGATGGGGGGGGGGGCAAGACGTTCCCGAGAGGGGGGCAATTGCCCCCCTTGCCCCATAGCTAGCGCCGCCACTGCATCATAAAGCTGGAACTTTTGACACAGGAAGGAGGAGGAAGGACTCAATTTTGAAAAAGAAAAAAAAACCAAATCGAAGTTTTTAGAAAGCGATTGTACGCCATATTCGGTTGGTCTAAAGAAAGGAATATGACCTCGATAACTGAAGTTCCAAAAACGTAAATTTAGACGATCTCGCGGAATGGAGTACGAGGATTTTTCTTGGAAATGCTTTCGAAATTGAAGTTCTAAAAGCAAAAAAATTGTTCAATATTTGACAACGTTAAGAGGAATTGGGAACAGGGGCGCCCCGAACTAAAATTTTTGGGAGGGGGCAAATTATCAATTTGCCGAATAAAGTCCCAATTTTACCGAATGATAAAATACAAGCATGCACATTGCACACCATAACATTTAGTGAGAAAAAACATTAGGCACCTTTCAAAAAACAATTCTAAAAGTTAAAAGAAATAAACAATCTCAATGTTGCAATATTGTATTCAAATTGCCGTATCATCAGCAAAATGTGCCGAATACAGAAATTATTGGGAGGTCACAGTGACCTCCTATCGAGGCGCTCCTGGATGGGATATATATATATATATATATATATATATATATATATATATATATATATATATATATATATATATATATATATATATATATAATACGTATATATATCGCTTAAACGAATTAAAGCTATCAAAACAATATTTTGCATTAAAATTAAATGTTTTCCTAAGTTTTGCCGAGAGAATAAAATTGGTATTTAATAAGGAAAAACAATAATAATAATTAGAAGCTGTGTGTCCAACTTCCTTTGCTACTTAAAGACTAACTTTTCGAGTCAAGTCATACAGCATGTGGGCAGAACACTCACTGATGTTTTACAATAGTGCTAACCTAGCGTGATTTAGCAAAAAACGGTTCAAGGATTAATATTAGTTAAAATTAATACTTTAGATGCTTTTTATAAATAAAAATCTGGTATGGACACCACACTACTTCCTTTTACGTGTAAATTTCTTTGTAGTTGCCTTAAAAGTTTAAAAAAAAGTGCTTGGAGTGAGCAAGGTAACAATTAAAATATTTACTCCCCTAATCTGCCACGAAACAATGCAAAAAATATTTTACAATGGTTAATCTTCTAAATATTGCTGATTTTAATATAATTCAGTGAATTTTTCGCAAAATATCGCCAATAGCGCTAAGTTGAACCCAAATTCAAAAAATAATTTTTTCACCAAATTTGTCGCCAAGTTGGCGTCAAACACTTGGCGACATATCGCCAAGTGGTCGCGCCTTGAGTCTGCATTGAAATTTACACTGATTTACCCCAAAAAAAGGGGTTTGATTAAATTTCATTTTTAAAAGGAAAAATACCTATTGAAGAAATAATTTATCAACAAATTTTTGTTTGGAAACGATATTTATAACATACTAGCTGGGTACCCGGCCCTGCCCGGGTTTCTGCCGGGTAATGTGTTTCAGTGAAACTCATTCATAATTTTTTCAGCATTAAAGTGCACATCTATATACACTGCTCGACATTGAAAATGCAACACCAAGAAGGAGTGGTCAGAAATTCATGCAAATTTTACCGTAGACGAACGTCACTGAGTTATGCAAATGATATGAAATGCGCAGCTCTCCGACGCACGTGAAGTAAGATATAAGAGAATGAAGTTGAAAAGTGGGCTATGTTCATGTTGGTTTTTCTGCCAGACTAATTATCGGAGAAATTTGGTTTTTGTCTCGAAGGATACGTGTGATAGGAGGAAATGCCACGCCGTCCTCAACGAAGACACTTCCAGCATATAGACGACTTTACAAGGGGTATGGTGACCGGACTGAGAAGGGGAGGTTGGTCCATACGTCAAATTACAGCTGATACCCACATGTATGTAAGCACTGTGCATCGGCTGTGTCGGAGATGGTTGGAAAGAGGAAATGTAGCCACATTGAAGGGTGCAGGTGCAGCCAGAGTGACGTCAGACCGCTTGGATCGATGGATTCACCGACAAGCTGTGGCGGACCCGCAAGTCACTTGTACGTCGATTCTGCAGCACGTGCAAGGTACCCTGGATGTTCCTGTGTCGACCAGAACCATTTCCCGTCGACTGGTTGCACGTGGCCTGCAATCACGGCGCCCGCTAAGAAGACTGCCATTGACCTCACAGCACAGACTCCAACGTTTGTAATGGTGCCGGACCAGAGCGAAGTGGATGGCAGAATGGCAAACCGTAGTGTTCTCAGATGAATCCTGCTTCTATTTGTCCAGCGATAGTCATCGCATACGTGTGTAGCGTCGACGTGGAGAAAGATCAAATCCGGCAAAAACTGTGGAACGCCCCACAGCGCGACAACGTGGCATAATGGTTTGGGGCGCTATTGCATACAATTCCGTATCACCTCTAGTTCGTATTCGGGCACTATGACGGCCCAACGATATGTAGATAATGTACTGCGGCCGGTGGCAATCCCCTACCTTCAGGGTCTGCCAAATGCAATTTTTCAACAGGATAACGCCCGGCCTCACAGTGCTCGAATCAGCCAACATGCTCTACGAGGTGTACAGATGCTTTCCTGGCCACCATACTCTCCTGACTTGTCACCAATCGAACATGTGTGGGACGTGATTGAACGCCGTTTGCAGAACCTGTCACTGCCTCGTTCAGAGGACGAACTGTGGCAAATGGTTGAAAGGGAATGGAGTGCCATCCCTCAGGACACCATCCGCAGGCTTATTGACTCCATGCCTAGACGTGTTTCTTCGTGCATCGCTGTCCGCGGTGGTCCTACTTCTTACTGAGCCGACGCCGTCCTCGCTCTAAATTTTGCTTATTTATTTTGAAATAAATATCACTTATTGTTCCATGCTGTCTCTGTCTTCTTACCAAATTTCATCAATTTCTGACCACTCCTTCTTGGTGTTGCATTTTCAATGTCGAGCAGTGTACATAAATGGCTACTTCTGTAAACAACGGCTATTTTTTCTGTCTGGATAAACTAAAGAAACCTGTATTACACACCCTAAATACGAATGCAAGCTGCAAATAATGTTTAGGTAAATAGGAAATGTTATAAGCTTGATGTATTAAAATAAATATTTATTTACAGTATCAATCGTCATGGAGTCAACCATTTCAAAATATTGCATGTTAAATAAGTCCCATTACTAGTTTCTATCCCTGTGACTTCAATGGTGAAAACTCAGTTGGTGAAAATATCTGTACATAATTTAGAAAAAAAATTGACTATAAACACTTTATTTTCTAACTGTTGCCAAAATTAATTCTCTTTTTATTTATCCCCATTAGCGATTATTGGCACAGATGAATATAAAAATCCTAAGAAAGCAATAAATTTCATACTTACTCCGGAGAAGCCTCAGTTCAAAATGTTCATCATGATTACTATTAATATTGTTGTTGCGAGGCAACCAAATTTCGCAACAATGGGTTGAAAATGTAATCATTTAATGGGGAAATTACATGAAATTTACTATTTTCCGTAATAACTTTTTTAACCTAAGCTTTTTAGAAATAAATTATAGCTTATCCTGCTCCCTGTTATTGTAGCTATCTACGGTGAAAAAATGGTTAAAATCGGTTCAGTAGTTTGGAAGATTACCCCGGAAATACATACAAAAAGTAGTCATTTATGTATATAGTCTGGGAGCAACTGGTTTTCCGTGCCCTTTTTGTGATACAATTATGACATTTGGTTTTTCTGAAAGGTATTGGCACCAGGAATACGAATTCGGATGTTGCCACCCCCAAAAATAGTGCAGGGGGGCGTGAGGGGGGCCAAAGTTTCTTTACTAAAATAATTATATGTTCATTATTTCATGGCAAACAATAAGTTTTCAAAGCGTAAAATGCTTAAATCCACTTAATAATAACAATATAATGCATAAAAAGCTGAATTCAAATTGCTGACACGTGTTTCGGAGCTATTAAGAGCTCCTTTTTCAGTGTATAAGATGAGAGCTTATGAATGAAAATTCATCCGGCTGAAGGTGTTTTTTTCATTGAATAGAGGTGCCTTGTTACCAAAACCATCATTTGGACAACCAAGGGGGGGGGAGGGGGTGCCCCCCCCCTTTAGAAGCAAAATGCAAATGCACATTTGTGTTCGGATTTTTCCTTCAACACATAGTATACATTGAATTTGCACTTTTGCCCGGAACTGTAATCGCCCCCCCCTTGAGGGGGAGGGGGGTTTGAATAATTAATACTTTTATTTATTTATTTTTTTGATCAGGGAGAGGGGTTCAATTGTCCCCGCAAATATGATAACTTGTTCCTCTTAAATAGCAATTTCTTTCGTCATTTTTCGCCCACCACAATTTTTTGTAGCTTAAAGCACTGCTATAAATATTCAGTTGCATTTATGTGCAAATAAAATAGTTAAACAAAAACATGAAAGTAGAACTATAATTACAAATAACAGCACATACGCATTCATTTGAAAGAAAATGTAACAGATAAATTTAAATCAACCCATGAATTTATTTTTCATATTCTTGATTGTTTCAAAAAGACATTGCTAGGAAGAATTTTAAAACAATAAGTCAAATAATAATAATGCATAATACGAATTAACAAGAAGTTCTGTCAAGAACTAAACGAGCCTACTTTCCCGTACATCGACATAGGCATTGTAGCATCTGATCAATATTCTCTTGATTATCTAAAACTAAAAATTATGTCAAACATATCTTTTTGCACTTAAAGCTGATTTCTGAAAGCAAAATATACCCCTCTCATCAGATAAAATAGACACGTAAAAAGTAAATAAACGAGTCAATAAAGTTTTGTCGCACCTTTAAAATAATGTAACTGCTATAGTTCTTCCGTAGAAAAATTCCACAATCGTTTTCAAAAGAAAAAAAAAAATAAATAAATAAAATAAAAGTACAAAGAACTTCAAAACACATTTTATCAAAGAAAGAAAAAAAACTCGTTCGTTAATAAAATGTCTTGAATTTCATTTTTAATCCGTTGCCAGTTGTTAAATATAAATAAGGAATAAAATGCTCTCGTGAATGAAAAATTTTTGTTAACAAAAAAAATCGTCTGATAAAAAAAAAATAATAATAAATTAAACAAAACAAATAAATAAATAAACAAAAAATCGTCTGCCCAGTCAGTCATTTTTTCTGAGCCTGCATTTCCGCCATGTTTGCGGAGTCGGAGTCGGAATCAGAGTCCTCACAGAAGATTATTCAAAAAAGTACTTTACAATACATTATTTATCAAAACCATTTTCTTCACATATTCAAAGTTAGTTTGAAGGAAATCCGCCTTGAAGTTCAGAATCAACATTCAATTTAAATTTCTCCGTAGGCGCTCACGTTAAAATGTTTTCTGAACGGTTCATCATTGAACGAAAAATGGTTCAAATTGAAAAGTGAAATATAAGAATGAGCCTCTCCGAGATCTTTCAAACAAAAAAAAGTTTATTCAATTCGGACGGTTCACTTAAAAGTTATTAGGTGGAGAAAGGTTATTTGAACAGTTCAATGTTGAACAAAAAAATGTTCAAACTGAAAATTTAAATACGGTAATGAAGCATCCTTGCTAAGATCTTTTGAACAAAAAAAAGTTTGTTTAAATCGGACTGTTCATTCAAAAGTTATTAGGTGTGAGAGCTTGTTTGAACGGTTCAATGTTGAACGAAAAATTGTTCAAATCGGAAATTTAAAAACGGGAATAAAGTATTCTTGATAAGATCTTTCGAACAAAAAAAACTTTATTCAATTCGGACGGTTCACTTAAAAGTTATTAGGGGTGAGAGCTTTTTTGAACGGTTCAATGTTGAACGAAAAATTGTTCAAATCGGAAATTTAAAAACGGGAATAAAGTATTCTTGATAAGATCTTTCGAACAAAAAAAACTTTATTCAATTCGGACGGTTCACTTAAAAGTTATTAGGTGGGGAAAGGTTGCTTGAACGGTTCAATGTTGAACGAAAAATTGTTCAAATCGAAAATGTAGATACGGGAATGAAGTATCCTTGAAAAGACCTTTCGAACAAAAAAAAGTTTGTTCAAATCGGACTGTTCATTCAAAAGTTAGTATCGCGGGACCGGTTGTTTGAACGGCTCAAAGTTGAACCAAAAATTGTTCAAATCGAAAAATCAAATATGGGAATGAGCTGTACTCGCCGAGATCTTTCCAACAAAAAAAAGTTTGTCCAAATCGGAATGTTCATTCAAAAGTTATTAGGGGGGGACAGACAGACCGACAGACCGACCGACCGACAGACCGACCGACACACAAATTCCCCATCTCAATACCCTACTTTCAAATTTTAAATTTTTCGATATTTATTTCATTTTTTTGTTTCTTTTTGACTTTTTTTTACTTGGCGATATTTTTTGAACTTGGCGATATTTTTTGGACTTGGCGATATTTTTTGGACTTGGCGACATTTTTTAGATGCATTAAGCCAATTTTAATGCTTTTTTCGTCTCTTTTATTTTTAACGGGAAAGTAGGCTAAAAATCAGTTTCATTATTAGATTCATCTGAACTGCTCTCCTCATACCAGTTAAAACAGTGATTTCCATCATCTACATCCAAGCATTCACACATGTCCGTGCATGGAAATCCGTTACGTCTGCATTTGCACAGCAGTGTAGAACATTTACTTTTTTTGCATGAGCATTTTACAAGTTCTAGAATCGCCTTGTGGAGCAGGTTCCATTCTGGTCATCAGGGGAACAAATCTGTTGCCTTGCATTTCCCAACCATAACCAGCATCTGGCTGTGGAATGTTGGGACGTGCAATGACATCATTTTGCCATATCATGGCCTGATAATGGGCTCTCATGATGGCATAGCGAAGAGCTGATTGGGTTGGTGGCATCTTCTCTGATTCGGCAATTTTCTTTTGAAATAACATGTACCGAACGGAGCCAACATCTGATTTAGAACAATTTGGCAGGTACATTTTGCAAACAAATTGTTCTAATGCGCGAAAAATATCTACAGATGGTGTAGAATTAATTCCTAAATTTGCAAAAGCTTGCAAAATATTGTTATCAGACTGCTGCAAGGCTTTCCAACAGGAGAGTTTACCTTTTCCAGCAAACGCTCCTGTATGTCGTATCAGTAACTGCATGAAACGGCAGCTACCTTTCTCTCCAAAGCTTAATGTTACATATTGCAAAGAGTCAGATAAAACGTACAGCACATGGCGAATCAGACGTGTCGGTACAGGCTTACATGCATTGTGAGCTTATGAGACATCCGACACCTTTGTCGATGTCGTGCACAAGTCAAACTTTTGCATTATAGGCGTCCTGTCCCGAAACGTCTGCAGTATCCTGCATGGCTTGTACGTTTTATTTCTGTACATTATATATTGGTTTGAGAGCAATTTGTCTTTTTCTTTTACCGCTCCCTACTATGCACGAGGTTCTGGAGCATAGCATGGGGTATCGCCGAAGAGTCAATACAACAACATCTGTATCTGGAGAGTAAATATGAATAGTAGAGGCACCTCGTAAAGTTGCATCAGCAGCGTGTAATATTAATTTTGTGTCAGCTTCCTCGTGTGTGCTGCGTAGGTGCTGTACTGAGATATGAGTTGCTGCCGCTTCATCTCGCCAGGCCACAATAATAGGTAATTTCATCTCTGAAAACCGACAAAGAAATTTATTCGCTAAATAGGCGGTTAACTTTTCTTTATTTTGCACACTTGATAGCAAACTTTTCATCGTAATGTTCTTTATAATTGTATGGTCTGTGATATGGGGATAAGTGATAGTCTCACTTAATGCACAACGTTTTTGCCGGGTTGTACTTTTTAATGAGAAAGGAATATCATACCTATCAAAGACAACTTGCACTTCATCGTAGGAGTTATAATATTCTTGTAATTTTTTAAGAAAGTGATTTGCCAAATCTTCACAGCTATGCACATGATGTGGCTTATTAAGGCTTTGAAGAAATGCCATTCCGTCGATAATTGCTACTCGCATATGGTTGGGCGTTACGGGGTCTTCGGGCTCTTGATTGTGAATTAGAGATTCAAGAATAGCAAGAAGACCACTCTTGCTAGTTGGTAAGAGCAAGTCGCCTTCAGGAGTGAAAAGTGCACGTGGCACTATCGAAAGCTCATAATTGGATATAGCATCCCTAAGATCTGCAGTTGGTCTAGATTTCGCAACTAATAGCAATCTCACAAACAATGCACGGTCTTCTTTTAGCTGCAGTACCTTTGTTTGAATTTTTACGTTTGTTGTTTTTCCATTACTTTTAAACGTATTCAACTTCAACATTGTCATTTTATGCCATATATTTGTTTCATTAGTTTGTATTCGAGTTTTCACAAACTGTTCATAAGCGGACTGACCAATGACATTTCTATGGCAAATATCTTTCTTAATGCTATCATTCATGACAGCCTTTGTCATAAAATTAGTGAGATCAGCTGATGTTTCTTTAAATACATTACCTTGACTGTGTAGTACCTCAACAAGAACTTTCACATTATGCTCATGTCTATCTAAAAAGGGTTTTGTATCTTCGTGGTGTCTACCGCGTTGTTTGGAGACAATGCCTACCGCTGATTTACATTCTTCAGCAAGAACAGCCATAGCAGGTGCAATTAAGAAAAATCTCGTTCTGGCCGATGCTATTCGTGTTATACCAATTAAGCCTCCACTCACTTTCATTGTACGGTTGACATGTTCTAGAGCATGGTCTGCTCCTATAGCACAGAAAGGTACCACATTTCTGTTCACAACCCAATTGCCTCTTGAAAACTCGTGATACAACTCTTGATTAGTTTCTGAGAGAGTTTGCATTTCTGCCAAATAAAGTGGAATCATGCGAGCATAATGATGTTTATCATGGGTCTGATCATGATCTGATAAGGAAAGAGGGTTCAAATAAGCCCCATCTAGTTTAGAATAGTCCGAGATTTTTTGGTTGTGAAACTAGACGTGCCTAATATGATTCCGTGGGGGGGGGGGGGCGACCCCGACTGACTATATGACAGGATTGATAACAAGGCACCTCTATTCAATGAAAAAAAACATCTTTAGCTGGATGAATTTTCATTCATAAGCTCTCATCTTATACATTGAGAAAGGAGCTCTTAATAGCTCCGAAACACGTGTCAGCAATTTGAATTCAGATTTTTATGTTTTATAATGCTATTATTTAGTGGATTTAAGCATTTTAAGCTTTTAAAACTGGTTATAAACCAAGAAATAATGAAGATATAATTATTTTAGTGACGCAACTTTGGCCCCCCCTCACGCCCCCCTGCACTATTTTTGGGGGTGGCAACATCCGAATTCGTATTCCTGGTGACAATACCTTTCAGAAAAACCAACTGTCATAATTGTATCACAAAAAGGGCACGGAAATTAAAATTTAACCAGTTGCTCCTCCACTAATATAGATAACAAAGTAAAATGTTTCAAAATTACATGTAGAAGGGAAAACCAATCTGACACAAACATTTAAAGCTGTTCCACTTGAATATGTAAACAGAAATAAAAGTTTAAAATGCTTAAATTTAGAACACCATAAAGGTATTTTATCACTAATCAGTTGAAATCTGACTTTTATTAATATACATTGGTAAAAATGAAATGCTAAATTGCCAATTCAAAGTAAAAAGCGCCGATTTTTCCTTAGAGCTAATTTATTTAATACCTTTTCGGCTGAAAAAGGCACAGGATAATGAACTGACATTAATGTCAAGCCATTCAATCTGTCATTGGTCATTCTATTTCTTAAGTATGTTTTTACTCTCTTTAGAGTAGAAAAGGACCTTTTGGCTTCACAAGTTGACACAGGCAGAGAAGCCAAAACAGTCAACAAATATCTCACAGTTGGGTGAAAATTATTGTTGCAATGATGGTCTAAAACACATAGAATTTCTGTTGGCAAAAGAGATTTATCTACAGACGCCAATTTTTGGCACCAAAGAACGTATTCGGCTTGCATGGCAGTCTCTGACACCCGGTCTTCATAAAAAGGCTTTAAGGGGACGCTGCAGTGGAAAAGAATATCAGAATTCGTCTTACACCACTTCCTTTCTCTTTCTGAGGGGAGTGTACATCTGTGAGGTGATTGACATTTAAACCACCAATAACTGGACCGTGAGGAGAAAGTGGGGACACACACGTCCCCGTCACTTTAGGGGAGAAAGAACCCCTATTGTGAATAGCAATCTGAAGCTTCAGGCGAAAATCAGAGCTGCCTCTCCCTTGTTGAATTTTGAATTGAAAGAAGAAGGCAGTTAAGTTGGCTTAATTTGCCATTTTACTTTGTGGAATTCGTCCCTGTGATTTTACTCGCACCTATTAATGCTTGTACATTTCAACAGATATCTGATTTTATTTGGAAATATGTTTCCACGCACAGACATTTTTTTCTTAAAATCAACAAATGAATGAAAATTTGAGAATAATGAACACATAAATTACATGATTACATATTGATGGTTTCCTTAAAAATGAACGCCATATAAAATTATTCAGTTTTTAGCCTACTTTCCCGTTAAAAATAAAAGAAAGACGAAAAAAGTATTAAAAGTAGCTTAATGCATCTAAAAAATATCGCCAAGTCCAAAAAATATCGCCAAGCTAAAAAATATCGCCAAGTCAAAAAAAAAATATCGCCAAGTGAAAAAAATAAAAAGGTAAAATGAATATCGAAAAATTAAAAATTTGAAAGTAGGGTATTGAGATGGGGAATTTGTGTGTCGGTCGGTCGGTCGGTCGGTCGGTCTGTCTGTCCCCCCCTAATAACTTTTGAATGAACAGTCCGATTTGGACAAACTTTTTTTTGTTGGAAAGATCTCGGCGAGTACAGCTCATTCCCATATTTGATTTTTTGATTTGAACAATTTTTGGTTCAAATTTGAGCCGTTCAAACAGCCGGTCCCGCGATACTAACTTTTTAATGAACAGTCCGATTTGAACAAACTTTTTTTTGTTGGAAAGAACTTTTCAAGGATACTTCATTCCCGTATTTACATTTCCGATTTGAACAATTTTTCGTTCAACATTGAACCGCTCAAGCAAGCTGTCACCCCTAATAACTTTTGAGTAAACAGTCCGAAAAAAAATGACTGACTGTGCAGACGATTTTTTGTTTATTTATTCATTTGTTTTATTGAATTTATTATTATTATTATTATTATTTTTGGCAGACGATTTTTTTTGTAACAAAAATGTTTCATTCACGAGGGCATTTTATTCTTTATTTATATTTAACAACTGACAACGGATTAAAAGTGAAATTCGAGACATTTTATCAACGGACGAGTTTTTTTTTTTTTTTTTTTCTTTGATAAAATGTGTTATGATGTACTTTGTACTTTTAATTTTTTTTTTGAAAACAATTGAGAAATTTTTCTACGGAAGAACTGTAACAGTTACATTCTTTAAAAGGTGCGACAAAACTTTATTTATTCATTTATTTACTTTTTATGTGTCTATTTCATCTGATGAGATGGGTATATTTTGCTTTTAGAAATCAGCTTCAAGTGCTAACAAGAAGTTCTGTCAAGAACTAAACGAGCCTACTTTCCCGTATATCGACATCGGCATTCTCGCATCTGATCATTATTCTCTTGATTATCTGAGACTTAAAATTATGTCAAACATACCTTTTTAGCACTTAGAGCTGATTTTGAAAAGCAAAATATACCCCTTTCATCAGATGAAATAGACACTTAAAAAGAATTAACGAATAAATAAAGTTTTGTCGCACCTTTTAAAGAGTGTAACTGTTACAGTTCCTCCGTAGAAAAAATCCTCCATCGTTTTCAATAATAATAATAATAATAATAATAATAAAATAAATAAATAAATAAATAAATAAAAGTACAAAGAGCATCAAAGCACATTTTATCAAAGAAAGAAAAAAAAAGAAAAAAAAACTCGTCCATTAATAAAATGTCTCGAATTTCACTTTTAATCTGTTGCCAGTTGTTAAATATAAATAAAGAATAAAATGTTCTCGTGAATGAAAAATTTTTGTTACAAAAAAAACATCGTCTGCCAAAAAAAATAAATAAATAATAATAATAAATAAAATAAAACAAATGAATAAATAAACAAAAAATCGTCTGCACAGTCAGTAATTTTTTTTCTGAGCCTGCATTTCCGCCATGTTTGCGGAGTCGGAGTCGGAATCAGAGTCCTCACAGAAGATTACTCAAAAAAGTACGTTACAAACATTATTTATCAAAACCATTTTCTTACAAAGTTAGTTTGAAGGAAATCCGACTTTAAGTTCAGGATCAACATTCAACTTAAATTCCCCGTAGACGCTAATGTTAATTTTTTTTTCTGAACGGTTCAATATTGAACGAAAAATGGTTCAAATCAAAAAGCGAAATATGGGAATGTATGGGAAAGCCTCTCCGAGATCTTTCAAACAAAAAAAAGTTTATTCCATTCGGACGGGTCACTCAAAAGTTATTAGGTGGGGAAAGGTTGCTTGAACGGTTCAAGGTTGAACGAAAAAGTGTTCAAATTGAAAATTTAAATACGGTAATGAAGTATCCTTGCTGAGATCCTTCGAACAAAAAAAAAAGTTTATTTAAATCGGACTGTTCACTCAAAAGATATTAGGGGTGACAGCTTGATTGAACGGTTCAATGTTGAACGAAAAATTATTCAAATCGAAAATGTAGATACGGGAATGAAGTATCCTTGAAAAGATCTTTCGAACAAAAAAAAGTTTGTTCAAATCGGATTGTTCACTCAAAAGTTAGCATCGCGGGACCGGTTGTTTGAACTGTTCAAAGTTGAACCAAAAATTGTCCAAATTGAAAAATCAAATATGGGAATGAGCTGCACTCGCTGAGATCTTTCGAACAAAAAAAAATTTATTCCATTCGGACGGTTCACTCAAAAGTTATTAGGTGGAGAAAGGTTACTTAAACGGTTCAATGTTGAACCAAAAGTGTTCAAATTGAAAATTTAAATACGGTAATAAAGTATCCTTGCCGAGATGCTTCAAACAAAAAAAAAGTTTGTTTAAATCGGACTGTTCATTCAAAAGTTATTAGGGGTGACAGCTTGATTGAGCGGTTCAATGTTGAACGAAAAATTGTTCAAATCGGAAATGTAAATACGGGAATGAAGTACCCTTGAAAAGTTCTTTTCAACAAAAAAAAGTTTGTTCAAATCGGACTGTTCATTAAAAAGTTAGTATCGCGGGACCGGTTTTTTGAACGGCTCAAATTTGAACCAAAAATTGTTCAAATAAAAAAATCAAATATGGGAATGAGCTGTACTCGCCGAGATCTTTCCAACAAAAAAAAGTTTGTCCAAATCGGAATGTTCATTCAAAAGTTATTAGGGGGGGACAGACAGACCGACCGACCGACCGACCGACCGACCGACCGACCGACCGACACACAAATTCCCCATCTCAATACCCTACTTTCAAATTTTTAATTTTTCGATATTCATTTTACCTTTTTATTTTTTTAACTTGGCGATATTTTTTGGACTTGGCGATATTTTTTTAACTTGGCGATATTTTTTGGACTTGGCGATATTTTTTAGATGCATTAAGCTACTTTTAATATTTTTTTCGTCTTTCTTTTATTTTTAACGGGAAAGTAGGCTAAAAAGGTATGTTTGACATAATTTTTAGTCTTAGATAATCAAGAGAATAATGATCAGATGCTAGAATGCCGATGTCGATGTACGGGAAAGTAGGCTCGTTTAGTTCTTGACAGAACTTCTTGTTGTTGTACGTAAAGCTGATTCATTTCTTTCATTAAATTTACTAAATAATGGAATTATTTGTGCATTATGATCAGTTTAGAAAAGGGGGAGAAAAGCAAAATAAGTAACCAACATAATCTCACTAAATTTTATGAAGTAACTATTAAATTCTATCAAATAAATACATTCGTAAATTAAAAAAAAAAAATGATGAAAAATGAAAATCCTACCAGTGATTTGAAACACAGCTTGCCAGATTTTAAGCTTACACAGACACGGAATTAAAATTTTATAACTGAAAATGCCCTTTTTCTAAACATCAAGATCGCCACTTGAATAAATCCACTCGCGGAATAAATATGGGTCATTCCATGTCAAGTGTTACAAATTTCGAAAAAATCCCCACTCGACCCCCTCCGATTTCGATGAAATTTTTTTTGGATGTACATATAAGACTTGCATGAAACCATACCAAATTATAGCTCCATAGGCCTTATGGTTTAGCCAATAAAAATTATTTTACAAAGGCCTCTTTTTCGTTTCTTGATAACATTGACCAAATCGTCAAGTTTGTGCTTTTATTGCTCGCGACCTAAGACGATTATCAGGCTCAAATGCGGTGATTCTGATTACTGTTTAGGGTAGAATAGCCTACTTGTGTAACAAAAGCTCCATACAATAATTTTTTTTTGCAATTTGCTGCCAAAGTTGGTAAAAAATCGTATTTACGCAAATTTTGACCATAGGTTATCAGCTTGTATCTGCCGAGAGAATGACTATCTGAAGCTAATTCTTTCCTCGTTTGTAGCCTGATAGTTCTTCCGAAAGGTGTGCAAGTGGCATCTTGATAGCTCAAATAATTGCTGAATTATGCGAGTTGAAATTCCAGTCAAATTTCTATTTTCTCAATTTTGTCTCAGTTTCAAAGGGCAATATCTCAAAAGGGTCATCTTGAATTTCAATTTTCATTACATCATTGGAAAGAACACACTTTTACTCAAAAATATGCACGTCATTCAACGTGAAATCAAAGAAAAAAGACATAGACATCAAAAGTTGATGTCAATTTGTTCTATTAAAATTTACAGGAGCTATTGTACTTATATTCTGATGAAAAACCCTTTTTTAGATGTTTTTGAACTTTAGTTTTTGTGTGCGCATCCGTAAAAACTCAAGAAATGGCAAAAGATGAAGTTTCATTTTTAACAAAAATAATTATCTTCGTATTGCTGCTATAAGAGCTTGAGTCTTTTCCTATGTCTTATTTTTAATCTCTTGAAACAGAATTTCGGATCATATGTCATTTAGCAAGGTGTCATTAATATTTTAAATTCATAAAAAGCATTGTTTCTTTTTTCAAAAAAATAAAAATAAAAATAATTAATAAATGAGATAAATAATAAATAAAACAGTTAATAAGGTGTGTACGTGATAAAAAATATGTATAATGGGACTGCAAAGCCATTATTCTAAAAAGCGATAACGAAAGTTTTCGATAGAGTTGAATATTGCAATTATTTCCACCATGTAAATGATAACAATAGTAATTAAAAATATGATAAGTAGTAATAAAAATCCATTCTTTATACTGCCGAGGATGTGTTTAGATATTCAGCCTATGATTGCAATTAGCCCATAAACAAAAATGATGAAAAATGGGAAAATGCTTTGTATGACCTTGAAACATTACTGTCCTACAACTTTGCCAAGTGACATATCATCCGAAATTCTGTTTCAAGAGTTTAAAATAACACATAGGAAAAGACTCAAGATCTTATAGCAGCTATAAGAAGGTAATTACTTTTGTTAAAAACGAAACTTTATTTTTGCCATTTCTTGATTTTTTACGGATGCGCACACAAAAACTAAAGTTCAAAAATATCTAAAAAAGGGTTTTTTCATCAGAACATAAGTACAATAGCTCCTGTAAATTTTAATAAAACAAATTGACGTCAACTTTTGAGGTCTATGTCTTTTTTTTCTTTGATTTCACGTTGAATGACGTACACATTTTTGATCTGCAATATCTCCTTGAAACTGGTTTGTCTCAAGAATAAAAATAACGTTTTTTGGTTAAGAAAAGTGTGTTCTTTTAAATGATGTAAAGAAAATTGAAATTCAAGATGACCCTTTTGAGATATTGCCCTTTGAAATTGAGACAAAATTGAGAAAAAAGAAATTTAACTGGAATTTGAACTCGCATAATTCAGCAATTATTTGAGCTATCAAGATGCCACTTACACACCTTTCGGAAGAACTATCAGGCTACAAACGAGGAAAGAATTAGCTTCAGAAATTTATTCTTTCAGTAGATACAAGCTGATAACGTATGGTAAAATTTTGCCAAAATACGATATTTTACCAACTTTGGCAGCAAATTGCAAAAAATCTGCAGTGCATGGAGCTTTTGTTGCTCCGGTAGGCTATTCTACCCTAAACAGTGATCATAATCATCAAATTTGAGCTTGATAATTGTCTTAGGTCGCGGGCAATAAAAGCACAAACTTGACGATTTGGTCATTTTTTCAAGACACGAAAAAGAGGCCTTTGTAAAATAATTTTTATTGGCTAAACCATAAGGCTTATGGAGCTATAATTTGGTATGGCTTCTTGCAAGTCTTATATGTACATCCAAAAAAATTTTCATCAAAATCGGAGGGGGTCGAGTGGGGACGCCTCGTACACTTGGCATGGAATGACCCATATAAATAATTGGCTACTACAAATATTAGGATCATTTCCCAATTAGAGTCAGAAATGAGCGGTCATTAGTCGCATTTTGAAATTACAAATTTTAATTTGATGCCTAGATTTCCAAAGCACTGAATTATTAATTTCCAAAGCAAGGTTCCAAGTTTGACGCGTAAATTTCTGGATCGCATCAAAGCTTTTCTTTCCTGACCTATCGTGATTGAAACCCTCGAAAGACGCGAAAAGAAGACATTTTTTAAAGTAAATTTCAATATGTAATCAATTTTGTTTTTGAAAAAAATCCTTTTCTTCTATATAGTTTAGTTATGATTATTATTTTTTGTAAATAATGCAAATGCCAATATGTAGCATTTCTATTTCCGAAAGACTTTTAAAAATCTTCTCTCTGCTGTAGTTGGAGGGGGGGGGGTATTGTAAAAGTAAAGCAAATATAAAGTAGATGGGTTTCAAACCGCCATTTCTTTTGGTGGGTCGCAGCAAGGTAAGTTCCTCCAAACTTTTTTCCCACAATTACATCACTGTATGATGATACGTATACACGTACATTCGATTCGATTCATTTAAAATGGCACATAGATTACTCATTTTAACTCCCTGAAACGTATCCAAGGCATCATCATGGCGGATAAATTTAAATTCTTAAATTTAATGCTGTCCCTATCGCCATCAGTGCTTTCAAATGAAAATATATCCTTGTTCCATACTTAGTGTTTCATTGCACAAATCAGATGATGTTTTTAAATTGCAAACGTAGTTTCTTTAAAAAAAAGTTTATCTAATACTAATTCGAAGACAATGAATGCGCTTTTATACGTTGTGACATGTTCAGAGCCGAGAAAAGGCCATGCCAACCTAGTCAGAAACTAGGGGCTCGGAACGGAGCGCGGACTCGGAGAGGGGTAGGGGACGCGCCGACCAAACTGATACGAAGCTTGACTTGGCTCCAGGTGGCCCTGAACATGTTGCCTAGAATAGTTCTGTACGAGTTTTCCTGGTTTCCTTCAATTCAATTCACAAATTGGTAAACACGAAAAAAAAAAAAAAAATCGTTTATCTCAGTGTTGTGGAATAAGATTCTTGAGTCATTAAATTAGGGTTCAATAACTTTTAGGACAGTAAGTCTGAGCCATCTGTGGGGCCCTCTTGAATTGTGCAATCAAATTCACGGAGTTGGTATTTTCTCCACTTTTGGGTGGCGGCAGACATTGGACAAAATGAGAAAAAGCACTTTCTTTCCATCACAATTGGACACGAACAATTGGAACAGTGATGTAATTGAATTGTTTAATTCAATTACATTATTACAAGTACTAAGATTAAATTTAAAAAAAAAAAAACACGACCCTGATTGCCGACCTCGTATAAAATGAACTCCACGGATCAGAAAGCATTTTAAATTTGAATATGTTTAATTGTTTTCCTAAGGACATGGTAAACATAGAAAACAGAGGATAACCCTTACTAGTAAAATTTGCTATTCGCTAAAGCAGAATAAAGAGGGGACATTGAAAATCCTTTTGAGTCCTCCTTAGTCCGAAAAAGATACAGTATCGCAGTCTGAACCATGAACTCCCCCCCCCCTAACATTTGCCTGATTATTGACTGCAGTACAATGATGCTGTAAACAAATAATATTGCACTTTTATTTCACTCGTGCCATATGCATATCGAACACCGAGAATGAAAGGGGCACATTTTTTTTAGTCTGGGAATTTTTTCGAATCCAATTTAAAAAGTGCCTCTTTCATTCTCGATCTGCACGTAACCCATAACTATACTTTGAGCTTTAATTAAGTCTATACGGGCTTTAATTAAATCAGGACAAGATTACCCTCCCCCCCTCAGAAAAAAAAATAAACGCCAATCAAACACAAGAGTCAGGTTTTTTTGCAGAGTAAAAAGTAAGTGAAATTTAAACTTTTTTACTGCTGTAATAAATCAATAAACATCAATAATTTAATTAATTAAAACTTAGGATATCGTTGCCAACAACATCGCGTGAACTTAAAGATAAATAAATAAAAAATGAATGTTTTTCTCATCTTTTATTTTTCTTAATTGATAAAAGCAAGTTGTTTTAATGTCAGTTCTAAACTAAGAATTGACAGGGTTAATTGGTAATGAACAATTTTTCTGCTACATTAATGCAAGCAATTGTAACATTCAAAGTAATCCAATGTTATGCCTTGCGCTAAGCTAGGAGTTTCCCAAACTGGGCATCGTAATGATAGAAGTATTTTATTAAGATTTCAGATCATACAAGGGTGAATATCAGGAAAAGTGCTAATTTAAGTCACAAATGAATTTCTCAAGTACTTCCAAATAAAAACCAAAAATTTTTCTTTTTCCATACAGTAAACTGCGTCGCACATACAATCCATGACAAAATTTTCAGGTTTTACTTTAATTTGTGACAATAGGACCCTTTTTATTGCCTCAATATCATGTCGGCAGCGCGTCCACACATTCGAATCGCAAAGTTCAAAAAAAATCCTGTGGATTATAAAAACATCGCAGCAGAAAACAAATACAAAAGGAAATAACGTGTTTTATATTCGTCTATGACGATTAACTCTTGTGTTTTAGATAAAATGAATTTAGATCGATAAAAAAAAAGCAATTTCTGCTTGTCACAAGTTTTCATAACATGACAGTGAGCCAACTTCCGGATTGATAAAAATCTAGACAAAACATTTTTTTGTCGCCAAAAAAATTACGCTGGGTGAAGCTCTAACATGTGATGTTTCAGTTCCGATAGAAAAATTTTCACTTCGGCTGCATTGAATTACAGGTAAGATTTTTTCAATCTTGCCTTTTCTGTTTCTACCAAATGAAGTGTCATGTCGGCAGCGGAATTTAAAAACACAAAATAAAGTAATTTTTCAATTTATTTTTTACATAATGGAAAAGAAAACCTATTGTCATGGACATAATAAGGTGTTTTTTATTTTCGAATCTTTAATTAGGGACGTTCAGATATCATATTGCGAGAAATTTGTTCATGTCGGCAGCGGTCATGTCGGCAGCGCCAAAGTAGAAGGTATTTGTTACGAAATTGAAGCGTGCGTTACCGATGCTTTTCCTTCGAGTTATGAGTTTGTTGAGTTTTAAAGTACAAAGGTAGATTCAAGTGCATCGTGTTTCCTGCCAAATTTTCCCATTTTAGCAGTTTATTCATTGTTTTTTTAAATGCTTCAAAAAATTTTTCTGCAAAAATTTGAGTTTTCAAACAAAAATAATTGCCTTTTTTTCACCCTCTTTTCTTTTACATCAATATTCCGACCTTCGTTCCTAACTACTGCACCCAAAAAATATAATTTTGTTTTAAAAATGGAAAAACTTACGAACAGTTTAGTGAAAAATTTCCCTCCCCCTGCAAAACTCTGACTGTCTTGATCTAATTTCATTTTTTAAGATTGTGTTAAGAATTTTATTTTATTTTCATTTTTAAACTATTAACCTCTTTATCTGTTTCAAAAAAAAACTTTGTCGCACTTATTTAGACTTTAACTAATTTTCAATTAGTCTCTAATTTTTATTTATAAAGCTAAAAAAGCGTTCAGGCTCTGAAAAATATTATTATATTCTAAGTAATAATTATTTTATTTTTTGAACATAAAAGGAAGTGAAGGTGTTTACTTTTGTACACTAAGTGTAAAATCTGTAATATTTGTCAGTTCGGTAGCATTCTCATCATGCCGGTAACGCTCAAAGACAACCCCCCTAAAAGGGGGGTAAATGTTCACTTTGACCATGCCCCGAATTTTTAAAAAATATTGTTACTAATGTGTATTTGAAATACCCAATTAATTTAATTTTCTGAGTATCTTTAAAAATTGAAATTTTCCATGGTCAAATTGGCACTTTTCCTGATATTCACCCTTACATCCAATTTATCAGGACATGAGTTCCCCCAATCAGTAGCAACTTGACTCCTCTGAATGGCTGCCAAGTGTGTTCAGCCATTCAATTTTTCAGTAAAATCTATTTGCTTCCTGTTTCTAATCTTTAGCCTTTTTGCTCATGACCAGCTTAGAAATTTCTTATGGGCTGTTAGTGAAATACGATAATTTTGAAGTAAAAATGTCATTCAGTCTTGTTCATTTGTTGGTCAGCAATATCAAAGAGTTTTCATGAATCTCAAGCAGCTCAATAAAAGTTCTGTGCGAGTTGGAGAACAATAAATCATGGAGATAGTTGATACTATAGGGTTCGAAATTTTTGCATCACGAAACAGCTGTGGAATAGTTTGATAATTACAGTGCCGACTGAGAAGATCCGAAGAGAGGTCACCGTAAACTGTTAAAATTTTTTATATTTGACAAGTTAACTTACAGTTGAGTTCTGCAAATTTGGAGACATTTTTAAAGCTGTAAAAGAAAATTCAGGCTATTTTTTTAGTGCTACTTATAGATAATGTGTTTGATATTATAGAAATTATCTGGCAATAATAATTAAAACCCTTTAAAGAGGCCATCCTCTCTAAGCGACCAAAATTGTGAGGACTTAAAAAGAGAGGTTTTACTATGCTACACAATTCAATAAATTTTTTAAAATGTTATCAGGCTCCTTCCTGGCACACTATAGCAACTAGAATACCTGAAAGTAGAAAGGACAAGGAAATTGATAAATATATCCTAGAACACATAAGTTTGTCTTGGATATAACATGAAAAAAAAAAAAATTCCTAATCAGCCTTTGCAGTAAAAATAGCCCAGCACATTCTTGATCACAACTAAATTCCTATTCTGAGTAAAATAGTATTTCAATGGCTAGGATAGTATGGGTGTGTAGCAGTGCTTGAAAGTGTAGGGCCGTTGTCGCTCGATTGGCGATTCGTTAGACTCGAAACCGGAAGGTCCCGGGCTCAAACCTAACCGGTCAAAAAAATCCACCATCAATAATGGTGGCTGGGCGATGTTAAATAAGGGTTGCGGTCACAAAGTTCCTCAAGTAAATGGATACCTCTGGGGTACCGGACCAGTCGTTCATACGGCTTCTGGTCTGGATAAAAAAAAGCAAAGCGCTCTTCAGAACTCTTGAAGTGCTTGAAAGTGCTCGACTTTCAAAACGAAATGTAAATTCGGCACCTAGGGTTGGGAATCTAGACATCAAATCAAAATTTTTGATCGCGAAATGTAACTAACGACCACATCTTTATAGCACTGCATGCATTATATATTAATTTCTGAAAATTCTAACAATGTTTTTGTATCATGAAATAATTTCATTTTGTTTGAAAAAGTATTTTGGATTGATTAAATGTTCTCAACGGAATCGTAATGATATAGTTTCTTGTGTGAAATTCAAACTAATTTACTTTATGATTTTTTTTTTTTTTTTTGCTGTTGATGTAATTTTGTTTTTTAACTTTTTACTCCTATTTAGGAAATGGACAATCAGTCTCTTAAAGAGGTATTTTCAAGAGACAAGGAATCACTAATGAAAACTTTGACGAGATTTGACGGACAAATGACAGGTTTCTAATGTTTTTATTTATTCATCTTTTGCTTTGGTATCTACAACTAAAAGAGAAAATATTGCAATATTTATATAAATATCAGATATTATGTTTCTAGGATGTGTTTTTATTAATGATGACACTTTCGAGCATAAATGCAAGACATTCCGTCTCAAGACGGAATTCCGCAGTGAGCATTCTTGTGTTGAAAATAGCACGATTGTTATTCTCTTTCACAAAAAGGATTCATTTTTGAGATCGCGGTTTTTTGTAAGGGTTCGATTTTGTTATAATTTTTACTATCTGTTGCTTTTATTTTGCTTTATCTATATCAATAAAAATGAGTGAATGCTTGATACTTGTTCTCTATACAAATCCAGTTTTCGTCAGATTTTCATCAAACTTGACACAGAGGTTCCTTGATGCCCTAGAATTCTCATAGGTGGGTCATAAAATTTTAAAAAATCTAAAAAACTCAAATTCAAGTTTTTTGTCAAAAAATGACCCTTTTATAGGAATCTAGCCTATTATTAGGCCTATTTTTTTAATCGACATGAGCCTTTAGGTTACAAATTGATAAAATTTATGGTATTTAAATATTAGCATTTTCCAACAAAGATTAAAATTAAAACAATGAATTTTTATTTCAAGGCTCACATATTTCATTTTAGCATGAAATAAGTCAAAAACAATTATAATTCATGTTCTCATTTGGCACAAAATATGTATGATACAGAAAATGTTTTTCTTATCCTCCTATCAGAGAAATTATACAAAAACATGGATTAAAAGCCTTATACATGTTTTCGCTTTTAGCTGGTGCTATTTTTCTGTGAACTTTCCGTGATAATTAAGTTCTTCTGGGAGTTTGTACCTAGAACTTTTTGTACAACCATTTTATATACCCAAACCTATTTATCTTTATACAGTCGACGCTCGTTATAACGACCACACGTTATATAGACCATGCCATTATAAGGACCAGTGGGAAAAGCCCCAACTTGATTCCCGAAACACAAAAATTCTACCTGTTATAGCGACCACCCGTTATAAAGACCTATTTCTTTGGAGCGGAGATGGTCTTTATATCGAGCGTCGACTGTATACCCAAATAATAATAGAATTCTTCCAAATTTTTTTTTTTCTTTTCTGAATGCTATGTTGTATTTATACACACCCGGGCAATGCCGGGTATAAAGCTTGTTACCAATAAAATTGTGCGATGTAGCCGTATCATATTGTTTTAAAAATATAAACACCATCAATCGCGCAAAATTCGCGAGTACGGCAATTTTCGCGCTGTCAGTTCGTTTATTGTAATTATTTATTCTTTATTTCACAATCAAACCGTGCAAAAATACAGTAGAATGTATGAGTATTTACTTCTTTAGAGTCTGTTTAAAATAATTAGACTGAATCGAAAAAATCTTATTGCTTTTGAGTGTTTTTATCCCAAGAGTTATTCGGAAACAATTTTCGGAAATTCTGCCCCGCTTATAAGTCGACCCCCTAACTTTATACTTAATTTTTTGGACTAAATTTCTCGACTTATACGCGAGTATATACGGTATTTAGGATTTTTTTTTTTTCAAAAACTCCGGGTTAACCCCCGTTCATATTATTGACATTCACTCAATTTTACGTTTTCAGAGCCACGATGTAGAAAACCCGCGAAGGAGACGCCCCTTTGCTACACATATAACAAAATGCTTGAAATGCTTCATCTAAAAGAAGGCTCACATTGCTACAAAAAAAAATCAAATTAAGCTCAAATATTCAAAAATTGCAAAAAAAAAAAAAAAATTAGATCCAAGTAGCATGGGGAGGGGGGGGGGGGCGCTCAAAATATTTTCCGTCTTGAACACATCACTAAACTTGCACCCATGCTTTAAAGATCGAAGCCTCTTTTTCTGTTGCAAGTATTAATTAAGACAAAGTCCCTGAGAAAATGAAGCCCCCAAATGAAGAGGACTCTGCCTCAGCAGATGGTAGCACTGCCTCCACAATTTAGACATAGTTTTTAAGTGATAGAAAGTTTCAGTAATACTGCATCCGTGGCACCTGTTAACCTACCACAAGACTTTCGGACCTAGGAATTTAACAAAGAGGTACTCTGCGTGTACTCTGGATATTCGTCACTTTGTTATATGAAATCCAGATGATCTGATTCTGAATTTAGTGTCTTATTCACTGGGCTAACCCCCAGCATCTCATAAATAGTTAATAACATGTTCAAAATATTGCAAAAAAGCAACAAGATTGTAGTATTCATGCTGTATGCCCCCACGTTGTACTCTGTTTCTACTGTTTTAGAATTAAACTTCAGAGCCTTAAGAATTTGCTTGTTATCACATAATTTTTCATTGACGTGTAGCTCCCCTCAATTCCTCTGGAATCCATTCTCTTATATTGGCAGATAATTTGAATATGTGTGTACAGATACTGTATATTTTTATCTTGTAATAACTTCAAAATAAGTTATTCTTGTTTAGAGTCATTTCATGTGCATAGCTGCTGATATTAAAAAATAAAAATTAGACATCAGCATAAAAATAGCCAGGGTTTTGCATGAGTGAATTTAAACTTGAAAGACAAAAGTTTCTTTCATTAAGTCTATAGGATCTCAAATTTGGTGTTCTGGATTGTGGCAGAAATTTTTAAAGGAAACATGTTTTTTTGAAAGAGGCAAAATTTCTCTTGTATTTAATTATAAACATTCCTAGTAGCAGATTCATAAAGTTTAGAGCAAAATCCAAAAAGTTTCACTTTTCTATAGAAAAGTTAAAAAGTAGTAAAACGAAATAAAATGAAAATGTTCAAAAAGTATTGGATTTGCAATTTTTTATTCTTATGTATGATAAAGGTTTTGTTTTAATGTTTGCAAGTTTTGAAACATGTTATGTTTTTTCCTGAGAAGTATTCAGTGTTTAATTAATTGTGTTTTTCTTAATCTTTTAGTTGAAGATGTTGCTGGAATCGAAACAACTCATGCAAGTCATTATCATACATTCTTTTTACAAGTGTTACTCGAACAAGTTTGCAGTGTTGTGGAGCCTGATAAGGAAAGAAGATCAATTTTATTTAAAAGTATGAATTTGGTACTAGTATAAGGATCTCATTCTACAACTTTAAATATAACAGACTTGCTAACTCTCATGCTCTGAACAGAAAGCTCCTGCTTTAGAGATAAATTTCTGGCCACCTGCTTCCGGTGTAATTACTCCTGATTATTAAGGAATTTAAAAAATCATCTAACTTTAAATGTCTTGATTACAATCAGAAAGAGGGCTTTTTAGTTTTGCTTTCAGCTTTGTCATGAAGTTATAGCTAGCATAACAACTGTTAAAGCAAATTAATCCAATCTTTGTTGCAAAAAAAATGTATTTAAATAGCCTTTAAAAATTTGGTAACTTAAAGAATATAAATGTTAAATTGCATTTATAATTTTTTCTACAATTTAAGCCTAACAAATATCGAAAATATCGACTTCCAATTAGCATTTATCTGGTACAAACATTTCTCCTGCTTTCTAATTTTGTTTCTCTGATTTTCCACTTTGTAACGTTGGATACAATAATTGTGGCTAAATATTATGAGCAGTTTTATGATTTTTAAAAATTATTTTCATTTTACTATATAATGTACCCCAAACCTGGAACATGTGAGACCACCATTTTTGTGAATTTTGCGGATTGTAGATCCTGTCTCAAAAAATAGCGAAACTTGTGTTTTGCAGTATTTGACATAATTTTCCAGGTTTGGCTAATATTCACTCTGAATTTCTTTTATTTCTTGAACAAGCTCAATGAAAGTCTACTTTAGTATGCTAATGCAATGTGCCAATTTTTATGCAATGTGCCAATCAATATAGTAAGCCACTGATCTATTTATTCATGCCATCTCAGCGTGCGTCCATGACAAGATTTTTAGCAAAAACTTGACATATGAACACTAATTGCCATTTACATTCTACTATATAGTAAATTATATTAGGTCAAACAAATTTACGTCATAAATTATTTCAAAACATTTTCTGTAGTAAGTAAGTTACAAAATTTGCAATTTGTTAAATTTTTTATTTATTTATTTATTTATTTTTCTAATTTAAATGCTTCTGAGTTATATGTAGAATACATGAAATATTTTTAGCGTTTATTCTAAAATGTTAAGAGTTTCTGTTTATGTGTTATAAAACTATACTAGGTGTGTAAGTATAAAACCGGAATTTCCCATAGATGGCGCTAGATGTCAATGTAGTTGCCGACTCGTCACGTCAGCGGTGTCTTGTTATTGTATTGATATCTGACAAAGATTTCCAACTCACAATGACACGAGTTTCATTCAGTAGCATTAGTTTATTAGAAATAAACATGTCGAGTTTTGTGACAACAAATTACGATTTGCGGACATCACTAGTTTTCTGTTTTCATCTGAAAAAAACCACAGTCGAATCGCATTGAATGCTTGTGGAGGCGTATGGTGAGTATGCTGTCGGTAACACACAGTGTTTCGAGTGGTTCAAACGGTTCAGAAGTGGCGATTTTGACGTGAGGAACGAAGAACGTGGAAGACCACCGAAAAGTTTGAAGACGCTGACTTGCAAGCCTTGTTAAATGTAGACGACGCTCAAACACAGCAACAACTGGCAGATCAGTTAAATGTGACCCGAGAAGCCATCTCCCTTCGGTTGAAAGCCATGGGAAAGATACAAAAGTTGGGGAAATAAGTTCCACATGTACTCAACGAAAGACAGCGAGAAAACCGCAAAACAGCATGCTCGCCAGGTTCAAAAGAAAGTCATTTCTCCATAGAATTGTGACTGGCGATGAAAAGTGGATATATTTCGAGAATCCTAAGCTCAAAAAGTCATGGGTTACTCCGCGTGAACCATCAACATCGACGGCAAAACCAAAGACAACACAAGGTGATTTTGCTGCATGGTAACGCACTAGCACACAAAGGAAAACTGGTCCAGGAAACGATAGAGTCGTTCCGTTGGGAGATTCTTTTGCATGCAGCTTACTCACCGGACATTGCCCCATCCGATTATTACTTGTTTGCATCGATGGGACACGCACTTGCTGAGCAGCGCTTGACTTCTTACGAAGCTATACAAAAATGGCTCAATGAATGGATTGCCTCAAAAAATCAACAGTTCTTTTGGCACAGAATCCACAAATTGCCAGAAAAATTGCAAAAATGTATAGATAGCGATGGACAATACTTTGAATAAGGTACTTTGTATCATATCATTACAATAAATGTTTTTTCTGTAAAAAAAATTCTGGTTTCATACTTACACAACTGGTACTGAGTCCATACACTGTACACATTAGCTCTTATACCTCAAAGAAGAGACATCTCTATTTGAGGGACAAAATGTGTTAGATCCCCTTAGTGTCCCTTATGGAGAGGTTCTACTTTGTTTCAAAGGATACTTCAAATGATTGTTTATTTAGCTCCTTTAAACTATTTTTCTTCTTTATAGGAGTTGTGGATCTTCTTTCTGATTCAAAGGTAAATATTATTACCATGTTCTATATTTTTATATTTTTTACTTTTATGAAGTAAATTTTAACAAACTTTTCTTCCCAAAAGAACCAAAAGTGCTAATAAAAACTCTTGAAAGAAGTTGTTGAACCAAAGTTACGGAAATCATATTACTCCATAGACAGGCCTGTCATTTTTCCCGGGATATCAAAGGGTGCAAACGCAGAGTAATTTCATTCAAAAATGACAAGAACCTTCTACTGAACTTTTTAATGAAGTAAATATCTCATGAATCATTTTCATCAAAACAATAAAATTTCCCCAAAAAAGATTTTTCTGATATTTCAGGGAAAATTCCTTCTGAAAAATAATCACCATCGCTACAACAGAACCCTTTGCACAATACATGCAATGCACCTCATGGAATAACCAAGCTGGCTGTATATTACATGTCTAATAAAGTTATTTTTTTGTTCATGTTTATTTAATTTTTTTTATTCTTTGTATCACCCAAAAAAAAGCAGCAAAATGTAACCCGAATTCCCTTGTAATTTTCTAAATCTTTACCTGCTGCAAGGAATATTTATTATAACTTATAGCAGAAAATAAACTTATGCCTCTTTTAAAATACTGTTTTGAATTTAAAAGTTGGAGATTTCTTAATTTCAAATAAGTATTAATAATAATCCTAATTTTGAATCCTTCCAAATTTTAAACCCTGAATTCAAGTTCTATACAGGGCTGATTCAATAAAAACTTACTAGTTTTAAATACCCTTTAACTCTTATTTTTGCCCTTAAATTTATTCATGCTCCCCATTTTTATCAAGTATCCTTAATTTTAGCTTTCAATTATATCAGCTATGATTCTGTATAATGTACTGCGTCCATAAAATATTCTTAAAAATTTCATTTTGCTGGATGATTATTTTAGTCATCTCTGGTTTTAAGTTGGAATATTGCTTTTCATTTTTTGTAAATATTGTCTGTAGTATCTTTATGTGCTGTTCCTGGGTTGAAACTCGATTTTTTAGCACACTTATTGATTTGTATTTAAAAAAAAGAGTTTTAAGAATTAAGCACTTTAAAATTTAATGCAAGATTAGCAAAAATACCCGGCGTTGCCTGAGTCAGTAATAATATTGTGAAGAAATTTATATACTCACCTTTTTTTTTTTTCCTGAACTGAAAGAACTCAAAACACACCGCTTTGACGATTCTTAAAATGTTGCCAAATTTTTGCGTAACTGTTTTGGGATACCTAGGATAATTTTGCTCCTTTCTTCACTTTGTGAAAATACATTAAGTATTATTATGTCACTAATTTTTGTCACAGAGAAATAGTCATCAAATGCTAAGAATGAGATACTATTGCTGACCATAAAATGACGTTAAAAGTTTTGTCCTAAATGATTTCAAAATTAATACGTAACATTTAGAAATTATTTGTGCAAAACTGCAAATTAATGGTAATTTTAGTCTTGTTTAAGGGTTTTATTAATTTAGTATGTGGATTACTTTACTTTTTGCTATAATTTTAAAAAGGTTTTTAATGGATACGTACGGAATCAGAAAATGAAAGAAAAAAAACTGAACTTTTCAAATGTGGGAGTATTATATCGATGATTGAGATTTTGCCGCAGTCAATAAATATCAGACAATAATTGTTTTATTTTGGTTACGTATTTATTTTATTTTGGTAGTAAAGTATTATTACGTAGTCTTTGGCACAAAAACTAGCTTCAGTTGAAAAAAATCTCCAAAAATCTCAGTTATTAAAATCTTGCAGCAAATTTGGCAAAATTCCTGTTCAATCGGATACTAAAAAGCTGCTCTATTGTAAGTACCCCGAGAAAGTGCCCAATTGATGCAGGCAAATTTAAGAAATGCTGTTAAGCTGTATTTAAGGCTTCATCAAATTGGAAAATAATGAACCTAATCCATTTATTAGTTGCCAATCTCTTCTAACGGTTACATTACCGATATTCTTTAAGTACAAATCATGATAAGCTCGTTAGAGAGCGGGCGCACAAGCGTTTCCAATGTCTATGTAAAAGCCTGGATATTAACCATGAAGCTGAAAAAAATTACTTTTTAATTTGACTTGAGAAAAGCCTTGAACATTTAATGCGAAAAGCGGAAATGGTACCCGCAATTCTAGCTATCGACAGGAAGTTGAGATGATACACTAAATACTGAATTAGTTTGTTGAAAGCCTTCGCATATTTATGCGAAAAATGTACCTTAAATTGGAATGAAAAAAGCTACCAATCGAACTTTTTCGAATATCGTTATAAATTATAGCCTATGTGTTGTTCTGATGTGTAAGCTACATTATGGTAAAAGTTTCATTAAAATCCATTCAGTAGTTTTTGCGTGAAAGAGAAACATCCATCCAATTTTTCGCATTTATAATTGTATTAAGATTTATGCAGAATGTTTAATTTCTGAAGGTTGTTAGAAAATATTTGTGTGTATGCATATACAGAGGAAAGAATTAAAGAGAAGAAAGGAAGATAAATTAATGTTATTTACATTCTTTCCTCTGTACATACATACACAGTGCTCACTAATTGAATGTTAGAAAAAATTCTGTGATGTGCTGATTATAATTTCGTACCTTTCTCTTGTCACATCTTTATTTCTGTTTCTTGCTTTTGCAGTTCTTGAACCGGTCTTTAGTTTTGGATAATTTAATGCCTTTACGAAGAAAGGCAGCTGAACATTTTTTTCATTTTGTTAAGCAAGTAGGTATTTCTGTGTATTATTTCTAGATGCTAGTTATTTGTATGTAAGTGGTGTTTTATGTAACTTTTTCCTTATTATAACAACAGTCATATGACTTGAGTAAACCAAACATTTTTGTATTAGTGATTGAGAATGGTTGCTGGTTTTTCCTTCTAATAATCAGGAAAGGGAATCCAAAAAGGCCTTTCATAGCAAAACTGTTAGTAACTATACAGTTTTGCTACATCTCGCTTACTAAAACCAATAAAATTATTTTAATGATAATAAATTGAAAATGGCAACCGATAAAATTTATAGCATTGAGTTTTCTCTCCTTGTCTGCCAGCAAGGAAGTAATTTTTTACTAGTCCATAATGCTAAATTTTTCATTAAAAGAGAAAAATATCATGAAATTGTTTTTTAGGTTCAATCAGATGTTATCCCAAACTCTTCTGGAAATAATGCTTCTCTTGAGTATGTATTTTGATCTGCTTTTTTTTTTATAAATTAAATTAGCAAGTTGTCTCTTTATTGTATTTACTTCCTTTTTTTTTTCAATAAAACCATTTATAACTTTTGTTTTACTTAAACACTTATTAACTTTTTTCTGTGTGTGGGGGGGTGGAGTTCAAAAACTTATATGTTATATGGATAATTATCCTTATTTATTTTTTTCTGATTTCTGTTTTTGTTTAGTTGTTAATTTCGTAGAACATTCCTGCTTCATTAGCAAAGTCATGAGTGTAACATTTATGCTGAAATGTTTACTTGAAAGTAGCAACTCAATAGAACAATAAGCTTATTTATAAGACACATACATAGACGATTCTATTTAGAATAGCAATGTTGCCAAATGCTAAGTAACAAACTATTAAGGGGTTAAAGTTACAGTTACAATGGAGTTATGTAAACATATTCTTAATTACATTTTCAAATGCTGTACAGTGGCCGAATTATTGTTGGAGTTTTGTAGTACAATAAAACCTGTAAAGTTGGCCACGTTTCTAAGTTGACCTCTTTTATCAGGTTCAGAATTTGACTTATATCATATATATCAACCTCTAAAAGTTGAGCAGCTAAGTAGTGCACCTCAAGTAGTCATTCCTCTTCAAGTGTCTTTTTTTTTTTTTTTTTTTTTTTTTCTACATTAAAATCATTCTGACTGAAGAGCGGATCTGTTACTTAAAATTTTAAAATGATATGATTTTTTTTCTAGGTCAATTCTTAGAGAGGAAGAATTTTCATCACAGCTACAGCTTAAAAACAAATATGATCAAGATTTTGAAGAGTTAGAAACAATTGCAAAGGGAGGTTTTGGTGTTGTATGCAAGGTTGGAAATTATTTTATGTATAGTGTAGTTAAATTTTGCGTCTTTAAGTGCGTAAAATGTCAGTTGTAATTTTTGCAAAGCAGAAAAAGCTAAGATGATAATTATACCTAAAAATTTAGTTTGCTTAAGTTCATTTTTTGACTCTATTTCTTTAGGTAAAGCATAAACTTGATGGTGCTACTTATGCAATTAAGAAAATAGTATTTCGATATAAAAGTGATTCACGATTCTTAAAGGTAAATTTTAGTTACAATTTCCTATTCAAAATTTATACCACGAAAGTTTTTGAAGCTTCTATTTAATTTGGATATTTAATATTCTTTATTTATTTGTTGTATTTTAGGTGATTCGGGAAGCCAAAAGTATTGCAGCACTCAATCACATCAATATTGTAAGCTATAATAATGCATGGATAGAATGTTTGCAACCTTCGGGCAAGTGTGAAAGTTTTGAAATTTTCTTAATATTGTATATAGAATTTACAGTAACAGCCACATCTTTTTTTATAAGATAGCATGTCAACATGTGATTTGTACATTTAACCTGTTAACTGGGTATGACGAAATATTTCGTCATACATAAAAGCCTACAGCAATGGGCATGACGAAATTTTTCGTATATTCTTATTGTGCATTTCAGTGTTTTATATATTTTTATTATTGTGTTGTATTATTTACATACTGAGATGTGAATTATTATTTGTGGTGTGATATTACTTATCGCTGCGAAAAAAAAGTCCCCATTGTGAAACGAGTTGAGCAATAGCTAATTCCCCGGTTAACAGGTTAAGGATGATGTTGTAGTCTGCAATTTTTTGGGGGAGGTTTTATTTCATTTATTTGCCCTCCTAAGTTTGCACCAAATATTTTGTGCACATTTTCAATGTAATACAAAAAAAGAAAATGGGATCAGGGACATGAATAAACAATAAGTTTCCTCAGGATTTCCACCTGAGCTTTATATCTTTTGCTTATTTCAAACTTTATTATTTTTATGTATTTATTGATTTGTTAACTGATTAGAACTCTTCATTTAAGCCATTATGGAGATAAATTTTATGCAAATTATTTGTTTTATTTATCTTAAATGGCTACTTGAATTCATGCATATACTTTTAACAAAAGGATTTCACACCATTAAAAAATTAAATACACTTTTAAACATGAACAATTTAATACATTTAATAAAAGCGTTCAAACTGAAAGATCACTCTTGTCTATGATCTTAGTATAATAAGGAATGTCCTTGCCAACGAAGAAATATGTGGAATCACTCTATCTCAAATAACAATACAAGATTAGCAGTAAATCAATGAAAAGTGGGGGCAGTGAATTTTCTTACTCATTGTTAATTAGTATTATGTTAAAACTTTAAAAATAGTTGCCATAAATATTAAGGTTTCAAATATTTCTTTCTGACTATCTATTTTGCCTCTTCAGTTTTTAAGTTTGCTTTCATTTTAAAATTTGAATATTTTATTTTCAGATACAATTTCCGAGCTTGAAACTAATTCTAAAAGTTCTGATGATTGTAGTTCTGATGAAGAAAATTCTAAATCTAAACATCCTCCTAGTCATACTTTATCACCTTTTAAAGATAGGTAGGTTTTACATCAATTTTTCTCATGCATTTTGTAATATACACTTTATAACAGAAAATGGATGCCCCTTGAAGGAACTGTCCGATTTATAAATAAAAAAATTGCATGCCAAGATATCTTGACAACATGTAAATGCTTTAAGTCTAACATTAGAATTGGTTAGACTTAAAGCATTGGCTCTAATTCATCAAAATTGCACATTCAGCATTTAAATATAAGGAGCGGTTCTCAATCTAATGGTCAACATTGACCCATTAGACTAGGGGTGCACGACCTGCGGCCCGCCGCGTAGCGATGTGCGGCCCGCGAGTGCATTTGATTTTTTTGTGTTGAAAAAAGATAAAAAAAAATTTTGAACAAAAAAAAAAGAGAAGTTTTTTTTTTAACTTAAGGGGGAAAAAAACAAAAAGGTTTTCCTGGTGGTATTGGAGCGAAACCTGCGTTTCGCTCAGGAAGACCGAGAAAAACTACCTCTCGTGAGGATAGAAGAATTAAAAAACTGGCCTTAACTGAAAATTTGTCACTTAATGAAATAAAAACTAGACTTGTAACAAAATTATCACGTGATAACATAAGCAGACGAATAAAAGAATCAGGATTTATCAAAAAACAAAAGTTGGCTCGCAAACCTTTTCTGAAAAAGTGTTACAAACAAACAAGACTGCAGTGGGCAAAGCATCATATGCATTACAGTGACGAATGGATTACTGTTGTGTTCTCTGATGAAAAAAAATCGAATTTAGACGGTTTAGATGGGTTCTCATACTACTGGCGTGACTTGAGAAAGATCCGAAGTGCGTATTCAGTAAGCAACATGGTGGTGGCTCAGTCATGGTATGGGGCGCTTTTTACTTCAACGGACAAACTTCTCTTAGCTTTCTAAAGGGTAGACTAAATTCAGAAAGGTATCAAAATATCCTGAGAAAGCATTCGTTACTATTTAGGGAAGTCCTAGGTGGTCCTGATTGGATTTTTCAGCAAGACAACGCTTCAATACACAATTCCCGTAGTACGAAAGAATGGCTTGCTTCTCAAAATATTAGTGTAATAAACTGGCCAACACTCAACCCGGATCTAAATCCCATAGAAAACATCTGGGGAATTCTCGCACGTGACGTTTTCCTGAATGGGAAGCAAAATTGCTCTGTTCAAGAGCTTAAATCTGCAATCGAGGAAGCCTGCCTGGTACAGACTAACTACCGAAACCTTCCATAATCTTGTGCTATCGATGAAAAATCGCATATTCGAACTCATCAGATGCAACGGTAACACCATAGACTACTAAACGACTTTTATGCTTTCTAAAATATATTTATTCCGTTTTTGTGCTTAAACTTTTGCGACAGCAAAATTTTGATTTTATCATGTAATCGTATTTTAATTTCTATGAATTGTTTCCAAATTCAAAACATGGATTTGTAAGCTGTTTGTTTAATTACAGTAAAAATTTCAAAGCTTTTTGGTGTATACTTTTCGTCTTATCAAAAGATTTCGATTGTGCTTAAACTTTTGCGACGCACTGTATATGCAACTGAAGTTTCTAATAGTTGTGACTTTTGGAGTTCTAAATATCTTTACCTCCATGATTAACCCAAAAAAGAAAAACGCAAGCATGTTGAGAATTTCAACTATCAACAATGAACCCATGTATAAAAATTGGTAGATACATTTCAATCTCAGCCATCCAATTGCTAATTTTGATTTCATGGCATTTAAGTCATCATTTTGTTTGATATTCATATTATATCCAGCTAATGGTATAATTTTATGTTTTCACTGTAGCCTAGTTCCTTTGGAACTGTTGGCAGTTTTGCCAAGAGTCCTTTTTGGATCTTATTGTGCTCAAATTACATATTGATTTTGTATTGCTGAATGAAATGGTGAATGATTTCTTTAGTTTTAATAAGTGATAAAGTTCAACATTATTAAAGCACAAAGTTGCAAAAATATTGCAGACATGTAACACCTTTTTCAAAACATGCAAAGTTTTAAGCCTCTGATGGCAAAGCAACTTTAATGAGAAAGGCTGCTTAGCATCATAAGATCAAAACCTTTCTTCACTGAAAAATGTTTAACTTTTCACTGTGAGTCATGTATATGAAATATTTTGTAGTTTCATGTTTTAATAAAGTTGGTATTTTTTCCCCAACAAGTCATTTAGTAAAAATATTCAGTATTTCAATTGCAACTTTTCTTACATTAACATCAGCAAAGTACTGGTGCTTGCTCTGCCAGGCCCATCATTTTTCTTAATTTTCCACGGGGCAAATGATATGTACTCAATGCAAATAATATAGCAAAATATATTCAAAATTAAAAAACAAAAGCATGACTTTCTCAGAGCCTGTGAAAGAGGGGGGGGGGGTAATTACTTTTCACGAGCCCTCTCCAAATGATGGGCTGGCATGCAGCCCTCCAATGGAGCTCCTGCTACGCATGTGGCCCTTCACTGAAAAAGGTTGTGCACCCCTACATTAGACCTTTGTTCACAATTAGAAGTTTCAAAATATCAAACTTAGAGTGCCATACTTTCTAAGTAATATACATTTGTACTTTTAAAATACTTTTAACTTAATCAAAATACACAGTCGTAGAACTAAACATTAAGTTTAGACATCAAGAAAAATATTTTATGCTGAAGTTAATGTACAATTTATTTGAATTCGCACTCTAAAACTCAATCTGATATTCTGATTTTTGTAAATTAATTTTAGGGCCTTTCTCAATTTATTCTTTTTCTTATCCCTTAGGCATTTGAAAAAAATATTGGGAAAATTTTCTGATGCTCATTCTTCGTTTAGCTCCAGAAACAGTGAAGAATTTGTGTATTTTACAACTAGGAATGGTGAAAATTCTAAAGAAATGTTAGACACTAATAAATTTCAATCATTGAATGATCAAAGTGACTGTTCATCTGAAGACGAAAATAAAGAAATTTTTGAAAAGGACTTGGACCCCTGTTCAAGGAGTTCAACTGTTTTTGACTTCAAATCCTTAAAAGAATGTTTAACCAGGTCTTCCAACAGTCATTGGAATCTTAATAGTTTGGTATATGAGATTTTACTTAATTTAATGATTGAATCAGAATGTTTGTAGAATATGTGTGCTTTTCAAGGATATAAAATTGCAAACTTCGGATTTGATTTTATTAATTTTTATAACTACTTCTAAAATTGATAATACATAAAAATAGGCAAGTAAAATTGAAGTTTAAGAATGCTTGATAACTTATTTAGGAGAGAATAGGGGCTGATGAGACAAGTGAATTTTACCAAGAAATAATTTAATTTCTAACTTGGACATTTGTTACTGTGTAACTGTAGCGGTACTGCACATGACTATGTATGAATCATATCTTTTTCAACAGCTGTTTGAACAGCAAATGAGAAGACTTGATTGAGCATCAAGATTATTTTTCAGCACATTTTTTTAAATACAGTCAACGTTCGATATAACGACCGTCTCCCTCCTACAGAAACCGGTCCTTATAACGAGTGGTCGCTATAAGAGGTAGAACATAGAGTATATTGGGATACAGTTGGGGGTTTTCTCACCGGTCGTTATATTGGGATAGTCTTTATAACGTGTGGTCGTTATAACGAGTGTCGACTGTAGTTACTTCTGTTAAAACTTTGATCTCTTTTATTTATAGCACTGACACCTGTTATTTTGAAGCTTTACTATAGGTTCTGATACAATTCTTATTTTGTGTTATTTTTAAATAGTTAGCCAAAAGTTGTTCTAATACTTGAGCAAAGGGGTATGAGGGCTAATGGGACTTTTCATGTGGGGTCTAATGGGGAATGCCCATCAGACGTCTAATTAAAATGAGAAGAAATATAAGATCAAACAATCAATTTTGCTTACATATTTTGTAAAAAAAAAAAAAAACATCAGTAGTTCCTTGATTTTTTATTTATCTTGAAATTGTATTTCTTTTTTAACCATATTAGTGATGCCAAAAAAGAGTTTTTGGCGCCACTGATATGAAATGTTTTTATTAATTTAGTAATGGGTCAATCCATGCGAAATCATACAGGAAAACTAAACAATGTTGCTCACTATATTTGATTTTTAAAACTTTTTGCCTGTTAATTAACTGTTATATTGGGAGCATGAAACAATGGTTTAAAAAATTTTAAACCTTCAGAATTTTTTTTGGCAAGCACTTTTCAGAAGCTGCGGAAGCGACTTTTCGTGAAAAGAGTACTTTTTGAAGATGCTTATAACTTTTTTATTTATAAATAGGGTAAGTGCTCCAGTAGTCGGCCATTTAAGAGATCTTTTGTGGATCTTGGCTAACCTAGAACTTTCAGCTATCAATACAGCTAAAAAATCAAGGTAAAACTTTAGAATGAACCTTTCTGATAGTGAATCACCTACTTGTTTCAGAAATTTGCAAAACAATTATGTTAAAATCCAAGCTGTTATCAACACTAGTAAATGCTCCAGTAGTCGGCCACAGAAATCCAGTGCTCGGCCACGTTGAATCCAGTAGTCGGCCACTTCATTTTCATTGATCTTATCTGATATAGGGGGTTGAATTAAAAACAAAACAAAACAAAGGGAAACTTACAACGAACCAGACCCGTCATTTGGGGGGTCAGGAGGGGGGAGGTGGGCAATTGCCCCCAAGATCTTTTGTGGATCTTGGCTAACCTAGAACTTTCAGCTATCAGTACCGCAACAAAAACAAGGTAAAACTTTAGAATGAACCTTTCTGATAGTGAATCACCTACTTGTTTCAGAAATTTGCTAAACAATTATGTTAAAATCCAAGCTGTTATCAACACTAGTAAATGCTCCAAGTGTCGGCCACAGAAATCCAGTGCTCGGCCACTTCATTTTCATTGATCTTATCTGATATAGGGGGTTGAATTAAAAACAAAACAAAACAAAGGGAAACTTACAACGAACCAGACCCGTCATTTGGGGATCAGGAGGGGGGAGGTGGGCAATTGCCCCCAAGATCTTTTGTGGATCTTGGTTCACATTCATTAGAACGGAATTTCAACACACGGAACATAAAAAACTAAAACTGTAGTTTTAGAAATGATTGCTTCCAAAACTGCAAGTAAAAATACATTCAAAAATGCGCTGAAAGGAATCTCTATCAAGGCTTCATCTGGCACAAAATGTTCCACTGAAGCAAGGTTATTTGTTTTAAACTAATTGAAGTAAGATGAAATAAAGAAGTAAATGGAACTCGGGATGTCATGAAAGTAATCTTACAGCTTTCGACAAGAATATTAGTAAACGAGGAATAACCTTGAAAACAAACCAAAATTTAGATTGCAACAATCTAACCATGTAGTTTTGAAATTAACTCAGTACAATTCTAATTCAATTTCTAATAGCGAAGAAAACTCAAGAAGTCAAACATTTGGGGAGAATCATTAGTGAAAATATACCAACATTTGAAACAATTTTCCTAAATAGAGCACAGGAGTCTTGAACCTTTGGTAAAGCAAAAAGTTAAGCATAATAGCAGAAGAAAGAGTAACTACATGCTTGGCACTCATTGAATAACTTGAGCCTATGTGACTATTGAAGTTTTGGATCTTATCTCCTATAATTGGGGAATGTTTATTAACTGCCGAATAAGTATCAATAGAAGTCAAATCACTCGTTTCGCCAATTTCATGAGTTTAAGATAAAATTTGATAAGAAAAACTATTAAAGCACCATTTGATAATAACTAGATGAGGATTAAAACTTATAATCTTTACTCAACGAATGCGTATTTAAAAATCTCTTTCTTAGAATTTCCAATTAAATTTACAACACTAGGAGCAATAAAATGTCGAAATGGTGGTCAAAAGACGTTAAGACATTCAATTTAATTACTATTTTTCAAGAAAAATAAACTTTGGAAAAGGTATTTTTACTCAAAACAGTTAAATTGTCGCTGTATTTTAATAAGTTAATTTAATTTTAATTTGATGAACCCATAGTAAGAATGAAAAGCTACATTGAGTGTGTGGCCGACTACTGGATAAATCATCCAAACTGCTTAGAACCAGTGGTCGGCCTACCATGGCCGACTATTGGAAATGCAGAAGAATTCTGTACCCAGTAGTCGGCCACCCCTTTAAAAAACAATCGAGTCTAACCAGGACTTCTCTCTTTCATTGAAACATTATGTTAGCCATTCCATTAAGATAAAAATCACTCAAATTTACAGTAGAATTAAATTAATAAGTGTGTTTGGCCATTTTAAGAAGACGTGTCCTCTTAACTGAAAAATAAGCAGAATCGCAATCTTGGATGACGGGCACACCATTCAAAATGAAATGACTCATTACTAATTCAAAAAAAGTACCCAAAAACTTAACTGCCACTGGTTGATGATTGAGGATAGGTACATGAATGCGTGAATGCGCCATATCTGATTTTGAATTAAAAATGTACTATATATGAGATGTTTTATGTTATTGTGGCCGACTACTGGAGCACTTACCCTATATCAAAATGATTTAAAAACCACTTGATTGAGCAAAAAATGATCTAAATTTCTATACCAGTTATTTTTCTGATAGTTAGTAACAAATTTATGTAAAATTGGCTTAAAAATAAGATTTTTTATGTGAAATTTTACTTTTTTGGCATAAAAATATTAGTAGAAGGAATTAAGACTCACCATTACTTTTTTTTCCCTTGAATAGATATCTTATAGGACTATTCCCAGAAGTAGTGTGAAACATTTGAAGACAGTCGTTTTTACTTCCTTTTACGTAGTAAAGGAGGTATTGTGATCGCGAAAAAAAATCACTCAAATTTGAGTCTAAATCTTGATTTTGCTCACCCCCGAATGAGTGTTCAGTAGTTTTTTCGACCTGTCAGCACGTGCATATGTACCTACCAACATATAAGCAGCCGAAAAATCCTTTTCAACCACCCCCGAGTTCATTACGACAAGTTTTCTCGTGACGTCTGTATGTACGTATGTGTGGATGTATGTGCGTATGTGTCTCACATAACTCAAAAACTATATGCCTTAGAAACTTCTAGCTTGGTATGTAGGCTCTGAGGATGGTCTAGTTGTGCACCTCCCCTTGTGGTTGCATTCGAATGTTCCCAAGGGGGTGTTTTACCCCTTTTTTGGGGTAAATCAGTGTTAATTTCAATGCAGACTCAAGTGATATGAATTGGCGCGACCACTTGGCGATATGTCGCTAAGCTTTTGGTCGCCAAGTGTTTGACGCCAACTTGGCGACCTATCGCCAAGTTGGCGACAAATTTGGCGAAAAAATTATTTTTTGAATTTGGGTTCAACTTGGCGCTATTGCCGATATTTTGCGAAAAATTCACTGAATGATAAAAAATCAGCAATATTTAGAAAATTAACTATTGGAAAAAAAAAATTTTTTTGCATTGTTTCGTGGCAAATTAGGGGAACAAATATTTGAATTGTTACCTTGCTCACTCCAAGCACTTTTTTTTAACACTTAAGGCAACTACTAAGAAATTAACACGTAAAAGGAAGTAGTGTGGGGTCCATACCAGATTTTTTTTATATAATTTGTCAAACTTGGCATTTTGGAGAAAAAATGGTAACTTTGAGATTTAATATCTGAAAAGGGACTGAATGAAAATCTATAAAAATTTAACTGGATAACCTTCTTATGGTAGTAAATATGTAGCAAAATTTTTATGAGTGATATCGTTCTAGTTTTAGAGATGTGGAGCCGCGAAGTTGACTGAAAAATCTCATTTATTTTGACGCCAAAAAATCATCACATAATGCCAAATTAATTATTTTCATGATATTAGATGAGTTTTTTGTGGTATAAACTAATCCTTTTACCAAAACATATAATTTTTAAATTTATTTTCCATTTACAGAAAGAAATAATTTATTATGCTTTATGCTTATTATTATTAGCATAATTAGCTATTATGCTTTTATAAATGCATTTTTTTCTACGTGTTAGTCATAAAAACATGATTTTCCACTCTAAAGCTGTCTTTATGCATATAGTGAGCAAAGAACAATTATAGCTTTAATCTAACCTACAACTCTTCATTCATTTTTAAAAGTTTAAAGCGTTAAAACCCCCTTACAGCACCATAAAGTCGCTCAAAATCCGAATTTAAGCTCTAGATCCTGCTATTTTCTGTGAGACTGCGTCTGTGTAACATAAGAAGAGGTGGAAGTATTTTCGCGGAAAAGGGTAGGATCTAGAGCAGTGTTTCCCAACCTTTTCATGCTCATCACCCCTTCAAGATGCTGACTGACACCTATCGCCCCCCCCCCCTTCTTTTTTCTTCCTCGAAAAAACCATAATTTGGAGCAAGTGAACATCTATAGTATTAAAGATACAAGTACCTAAAGGAGCGGTAAATTCTTAAGGGAAGATTGGGGGACGATAGGTATTTAGAAGAGAAAATAGCAGTAAAAAGGGTAACGAAAACCGAAATTGTAAATACACTGCTCGACATTGAAAATGCAACACCAAGAAGGAGTGGTCAGAAATTCATGCAAATTTTACCGTAGACGCACGTCACTGAGTTATGCAAATGATATGAAATGCGCAGCTCTCCGACGCACGTGAAGTAAGATATAAGAGAATGTAGTTGAAAAGTGGGCTATGTTCATGTTGGTTTTTCTGCCAGACTAATTATCGGAGAAATTTGGTTTTTGTCTCGAAGGATACGTGTGATAGGAGTAAATGCCACGCCGTCCTCAACGAAGACACTTCCCGCATATAGACGACTTTACAAGGGGTATGGTGATCGGACTGAGAAGGGGAGTTTGGTCCATACGTCAAATTGCAGCTGATACCCACATGGATGCAAGCACTGTGCATCGGCTGTGTCGGAGATGGTTGGAAAGAGGAAATGTAGCCACATTGAGGGGTGCAGGTGCAGCCAGAGTGACGTCAGACAGCTTGGATCGACGGATTCACCGACAAGCTGTGGCGGACCCGCAAGTCACTTGTACGTCGATTCTGCAGCACGTGCAAGGTACCCTGGATGTTCCTGTGTCGACCAGAACCATTTCCCGTCGACTGGTTGCACGTGGCCTGCAATCACGGCGCCCGCTAAGAAGACTGCCATTGACCTCACAGCACAGACTCCAACGTTTGGAATGGTGCCGGACCAGAGCGACGTGGATGGCAGAATGGCAAACCGTAGTGTTCTCAGATGAATCCCGCTTCTGTTTGTCCAGCGATAGTCATCGCATACGTGTGTGGCGTCGACGTGGAGAAAGATTGAATCTGGCAGTAACTGTGGAACGCCCCACAGCACGACAACGTGGCATAATGGTTTGGGGCGCTATTGCATACAATTCCGTATCACCTCTAGTTCGTATTCGGCGCACTATGACGGCCCAACGATATGTAAATAATGTACTGCGGCCGGTGGCAATCCCCTACCTTCAGGGTCTGCTAAATGTAATTTTGCCACAGGATAACGCCCGGCCTAACAGTGCTCGAATCAGCCAACATGCTCTACGAGGTGTACAGATGCTTTCCTGGCCACCATACTCTCCTGACTTGTCACCAATCGAACATGTGTGGGACGTGATTGGACGCCGTTTGCAGAACCTGCCACTGCCTAGTTCAGAGGACGAACTGTGGCAAATGGTTGAAAGGGAATGGAGTGCCATCCCTCAGGACACCATCCGCAGGCTTATTAACTCCATGCCTAAACGTGTTTCTTCGTGCATCGCTGTCCGCGGTGGTCCTACTTCTTACTGAGCCGACGCCGTCCTCGCTCTAAATTTTGCTTATTTATTTTGAAATAAATATCACTTATTGTTCCATACTGTCTCTGTCTTCTTACCAGATTTCATCAATTTCTGACTACTCCTTCTTGGTGTTGCATTTTCAATGTCGAGCAGTGTATGTACGAAACCGCTTGTTCAGTGTTCAGACAATTAATTACACGTTAAGAAAGAAACAAATTGAAGTTAAAGCGCTTCCTCTTTGCACCTCGGATTAACCTTAGTGAATATTTTATCATTCACTGTCAATTTTATGAATTTTCAGATTTTCAATTTATTTTCCTTCCAATTTTTTGTTTCAATGATTTTAACTACCCAGATTCCAGCATAGAAAACAAAATAATTTCTTGAAAAATGTACTTCTGTTTTTTGATAAGTACGTCAATGATCTTAGTTAAATGTTTCCCTTCAAATGATTATATCAGTTCGCTTCGTGAAAGAAAAAAAATAAAGGTATTTTATTTATTCATTAATATTTTTAGTTTAAAAGTGATTAGTCATAGTATTTTTATTGCGTACATTTTACTTCAAATTAAAGTTAGGTACTTATATTTTTAATATTATAGATGTTCACTTGCTCCAAATTATGGTTTTTTCGTGGAAGAAAAAAGAATGAGGAGGGAGGGGGGGCTATAGGTGTCAGTCAGCACCTTGAAAGGTGTGATGAGTTTGAAAAGGTTGGGAAACACTGCTCTAGATCCTACCTACCCTTTTCCGCAAAAATACGTCCGCCATTTTCTGCTGTTATACAGACGCAGTCTCACGAAAAATGGCAGGATCTAGAGCTTAAATTCGGATTTTGAGCGACTTTTTGGTGCTGCAGGGGGGTTTTAACGTTTTAAACTTTTAAAAATGAATGAAGAGTTGTAGGTTAGATTAAAACTATAATTGTTCTTTGCTCACTAGATGCATAAAGACCGCTTTAGGAAAATCATGTTTTTATGACTAACACGTAGAAAAAAATGCATTTATAAAAGCATAATATCTAAATTATTTCTTTCTGTAAATGGAAAATAAATTAAAATATTATATGTTTTGGTAAAAGGGTTAGTTTATACCACAAAAAAACTCATCTAATATTACGAGAATAATTAATTTTGCATTATGTGATGATTTTTTGGCGTCAAAATAAATGAAATTTTTCAGTCAACTTCGCGGCTCCATATCTCTAAAACTAGAACGATATCACTCATAACAATTTTGCTACATATTTACTACTATAAGAAGGTTATCCAGTTAAATTTTTGTAGATTTTCATTCAGTCCCTTTTCAGATATTAAATCTCAAAGTTAGCATTTTTTCTCCAAAATGCTAAGTTTACAAATTATATACAGGGTGTCCACTCCAATCGTGGACCAATAGCTAATTTCTAAACCGTTAGAGATACGCATATAGTTTATTTAGGAAAAAATCTCCAAATTACGAAAGGAATTTTGGGTCTATTCAATGTTTTTCAAAAAATCAAATTTTGAAAGAGTTACGAAATTTAAATTTTTATACAGCCCCCCAGTCCTATCAATCATATTTAGTAAAACATTCTTGACACTGTAACGTTTAAAACTAAAAAAAAATCACTCTTCTACGACAAAAATTGACCGAGTTATGACGTTTTGAAAAATCAAGATTTTGAAGGATTTCGCATACGGTCCCTAAAGTGATCTCTCGATGACGTCATGAAACAATGCAAAATCTTGATTTTTCAAAACATCATAACTCGGTCAATTTTTGTCGTAGAAGAGTGATTTTTTTTTAGTTTTAAACGTTACAGTGTCAAGAATGTTTTACTAAATATGATTGATAGGACTGGGGGGCTGTATAAAAATTTAAATTTCGTAACTCTTTCAAAATTTGATTTTTTGAAAAACATTGAATAGACCCAAAATTCCTTTCGTAATTTGGAGATTTTTTCCTAAATGAACTATATGCTTATCTCTAACGGTTTAGAAATTAGCTATTGGTCCACGATTGGAGTGGACACCCTGTATAAAAAAAGACTGTCTTCAAATGTTTCACACTACTTCTGGGAATAGTCCTATGAGATATCTATTCAAGGGAAAAATAAGTAAGGGTGAGTCTTAATTCCTTCTACTAATATTTTTATACCAAAAATGTAAAATTTCACACAAAAAATCTTATTTTTAAGCCAATTTTACACAAATTTGTTACTAATTATCAGAAAAATAACTGGTGTAGAAATTTAGATCATTTTTTGCTCAATCAAGTGGTTTTTAAATCATTTTGATATATTTATAAATAAAAAAGTTATAAGCATCTTCAAAAAGTACTCTTTTCATGAAAAGTCGCTTCCGCGGCTACTGAAAAGTGCTTGCCAAAAAAAATTCTGAAGGTTTAAACTTTTTTAAACCATTGTTTTATGCTCCCAATATAACAGTTAATTAACAGGCAAAAAGTTTTAAAAATCAAAAATAGTGAGCAACATGGTCTGTATGATCTCACATGGATTGACCCTAATATGATTATTTTCATGGATATATATTTTAAATTCCGCAAATTAATGAAAGGAAAACTGATAAGGAATGGATAGTTGCTGATTAAATGAATGAACCTATAAATATGTGTTGAATGACAATGTCACGATAAGATGCCTCTATATACTGCTGAAAAATATCTCAAAAAAGGCAACATTGCTTAGAGCTGCATTTCTTAACCTTTCTTGACCCACTGACCAGGTTTGGGACCTCAGTGGAATGATCCATAAGGCATTGCTCTCATAACTAGAGGGTCCCAGGCTCAATGCCAACAGGATTGTCCATGTTCGCTAAAGCTGACTAGGGAATGTTAAATGTATTGTGGTCACCAAGTCTTTCAAGTTCCTATTCTAAATCTACTGCTAAGGGTGCTGAACCAGGAATTCTTCAGCTTCTAGTTTGGATCAAATTTTTTGAAATGCTGAGCAATGGTGCTTCCATCTTTTCTGAGCTGAACTCACACCATAGTGGTGCTGTGTAAAATGGAAGCTGCTCCTTTCTGCCTTAAGCCCGACAACATTGTGTACTCAGGCTTGGATACCTGAGCAGTTTAACAACAATACAGCAACATATTACTGTTTGAAAAAAATAGTTGGGGAGAATAATTGCAAGTAATAGTTTAACAAATGTAACTTATATCTGAAATTTACATACTGTTGAATCTTTTGTTTTTAAAACATGAATAAGTTTAATGCATATGTGGACATTATTTATGAAGAAGGAAATATTTTTTTATACATTTTTTAATTGTACTGTTATCTTTAAATGAACAGAATGTCAAAGTAATGCTGTGTATTCAAATGGAGTATTGTGACTGTGATCTCTACCAGTGGCTTCAATCCAGAGCCAGAGGTAGTTTCTCCTTTTGTTTTTCTTGCTCAAAGTAAAATCAATTAAGTTCTCTCCTAATTGTATTTTATTTCATTTCTTTATTTTCTTTTTTACTTCTATTCATTATTTTTTGCCAGTTAATTTGAAGATTTTTTTCCCTTTTAGGAGAAGATTTACCTTTCCAAAAAGATGTTATGCTTATTTTTAAAGACATTTTGCAGGGTGTTGTACATATACATTCAAAAAATATTATCCATCGAGATTTGAAGGTACTTTTCTCGTTCATATTTTTTAATTTTATTTGCATAAAAGTGTCATTAAAAAATACTACAATGTTGATGTGTACAAATTTGTAGGAAACTGCTGGCACGTTTTTCAGGGTTACAAGGAACCCTTTTTGCAATGCAAAAGAAGTAAACTTATAGATAAAAAGACAACCCACAAAAAAGACTTTTGATAAAAAAATCTTTTCATCCATAATCTCACTTCTTTTGAATTGAAAAAAGGGCTCCTTGAAACCCTGAAATAGGTATTTACAGTTTTCTACAAATTTGCTTGTTAACCTTGTGTTATTATCTTTCACTTTCCAACACAAGTATGTGTCTTTGTTTCGTGCTGAACAATTTCAAGGCTCTTATTTTTAAAAAGTGACTTAAAATTTTTTTAAAGAAAACATTTAAAAAAATTAAATATACCAAAATGGATAAAATAAATTGCTATATTTGTGTTTTTGTTACCCTTCTTCTTATAATTTTACATCAAGAATTAAGTCAAATTTTATGTTAAATTTGGTATTTATGTTTTAAATAATTTTTCAAGGAACTCATTTAATTATTCATGCAATCAATTTTTGTCATTCTAACCTTTGCATTTTTCATCATTCAATTTTTCTTTGAAAAAAAGAGTTTGTACACCATAGTCTATACTGCTGGTCGTATATACATGTCAGCTCAAAATAAGATATTGCTTTTAAAGTTTTATGCCTCCATATATTTGATTCAGATGCCACTTTTTCGAAAAAAAATTTTTTTGACTATTTCCCATTCACAAATGACCATAAAATATTGCAGTTAAGTAAATTATGTCACATTGAACCACCTTTTCTCCTCCACGCCCCACCACTTAGCGTCAAGCCTTAGGTTCCATCATCCGGGGGTCCGTGTGGCGGACCCTCGCATGACCGGGCACACATTGAACCACCTTGCAACAATAACTCAATTTTGATTAAAAGTGCAATTGTGACTTTGAATAGCAGTTTAAAGGTTATTTTGCCATTAAACCTAATAGAACCAAACCAACCCTTTTTATGTTTGATCATTTTTACTTCAAATAGAGTAGGTAACAAAGCTCTGTTAACAAACCTTTATCATGTTATAGAGTCAAGTCTCATTACAATTAATACCAATTTAACGCAAAATCCATTTCAACTAGATGAATTTTCAGTTCTGATTTAATTTATCTTACACTGCTTAAATAACATTACAACAAACAAAATTTGCTGTCCCTTGAAGTTCATTGTAACCGAATTTCACTCTATTTTGCAAGTTGAAGTATTAAAGTAACATAAGTTTGAAATTTAAATTTTTTATTTATTCTAAAATTTTTCAGCCCCATAATATATTTTACTCTAAAAAATATAATGTTATGAAAATTGGAGATTTTGGGTTAGCCACGCTTGCAGACTGCTCAGCTCAAGATGAAAATGGGAAAGTTTCAACTTCCTTTAGCTCCAATCTTGGAACGGTTCCTTATGCAGCTCCAGAGCAAAGAAATCCTAAAAGTACTTATGATTCAAAGGTTTGAAAGTATTTATTTATTTATTCATTTTTAATCATTATACATTTTATTATAGTAATCCATCTTTATATTACGCTTGTCCAGAGACAACAAAACAGGCAATGCCCCCAAAAATTAAATATACTGAGGTCCTTAAACTGTTCACTTAACATATATTTTGATGGTATATGCATCTTCAAAAGTTTCCTTTTACTTTTATTTAAGAATGACCTTCCTAGTAAAAGGAAGGAGAAGACATATGAAAGTATATGCATAAATTTTTCTCAGTAAAAAAAAGGAATTTTAAAACATTTCAATTTTTAAAGTAAAATAAGTCAATGGAACCTTAGTTGAACTGCAGCAAATTCAAGTAAATCGAATTTTATATTTTTTGTTAAATGATGTAACCAAAGGAGAAAAAGAAATGATTAAAAATTTTGCTAATTCAGTGCTCTCAAACTTAAAGTAAAGCTTTTTTCACCTTTTAATATTTAGAAGCAAACAAAAACTTGATATGCCTTACTTAATAATATAGCAAGGCACAATGTAATGAGGGACTGTTGTATTTTAGTTTATTTGTAACCCCCCGACGCAACAAAGAAAGGGGGTTATAAGTTTTGTCTGTGTATTTGCCGATCTCTGTATCTGTCTATGGCACTCTAGCCCCTAAACGGATGGATTTTTTTTCTTTTGCTTGAAAGAGTTGTTTGAGGGTGTTCTGAACCAGGTCATGTCTTCAGATGATATTAATTAATGAAAATATTAATTAAAAGCATTTAAAACATTTTTCTTGCTTTTTGAAGCGAAAACATATCTGAAAATTTAAAACAATAGAACCAAAAGAAAGAATTTTTTCTTTCGTCTGATAGAATATGTTTGGAACTTCCATGTTATATGGAACTCGAGTTATAAATTTTTTTTAGCAAATGCAGCTAGGCCTTTACTTACACAATTGGAAACCGATGTCATTGTTGGCCGACAAGGAAAGGAAACTCGATGATTTAAAATGTTTTTATGTTGCCAGTTTCTATTTGTTAACATTAACAATTAAGATACTTATAGTTGATTTTGGTGTAAGAATTTTCAGTTTTCCCTCTTTTTTCTGCTTTTGCTACTAGCAAATTTTACTAGTAAGGATTATCTTTCCTTTTCCATATATACCATGTCCTCTCTAAAACGATTAAATATATTTAAATTTAAAATGCTTTCTGATGAGTGAAGTTGGTTTTAAAAGAAAGTTAGTAATCAGGGTCAGGATTTTCAAAATTTAATCTTAGTACTTGTTAGTCAGTAAACACTTATGTCATTCAGTGCAAAACAAATCAATAAAATCTTGCAATCATTTGTGGGCCCTTGATAATGGCGTCCCCTCCCCCCTCTACGCAGTCAAATAACAAGTGGCTGAGCTCTAAACTTAATTTAATCTTAGTACTTGTTATCACTGCAATTGTGATAAAAGGTTGTAGTTTCATAATAAAAAAGTATGAGCATGTGTGTTACAATACCTCAGAATCAAATTTTGTGATTCAATTTGATAGAAATCATTGGGTAACAATTCCTGAAGCTTTCTTTCCTCTTCTGCCATTGCTCGTAAACCTTTAATAGCAGTACTTGGTTCGATTGAGGCCCCCCCCCCTTCCCTCCTCTTTTTATTTTACTTCATGCCATTGCTCACTTCAAAAAGATTATTATAGCTTCATCACTGAAAAACTTATTTGCCAAAGTATATATTTTTATAGTAAAAAATTAGAAGTAAAGAATTAATCTTCTTTTTTAAAGAAAAAATAGTAAAAAAAATGAAAGTCACAAACTAAAAAAAAAAAAGTTGTTCAAATAGCATCAAGCAAAATTCACTTTAATCCACAATATATGAGGGCAGTATTATCAATTCATTAACTATTAATCTCAGGGTGTCAATGATTTAAATCATTTGATTTTTTTTAAAAAAAATCAGCCATGTCTATATGGCGGCTCTAATTTGATCGATCTCTTTAACATTTAAAAAACAATAACAATTCTAACGTTGCCAAACACCATAAAAATTTTAATTTATGCTGATGTGATTAAATATGAAATTCATTGTTAGAATAAAATGTAGTTGCTATGAAACAGTAACAATAATAGTAATCATAAAGAAAATGGCAAAAGAAAGCTTCTCAAACTGTTAATGAAGGCACAAAAAACGGGTTTTTTTTTTTGTGAAAACTCGCGTATCTACAGAAAAAAGCCGATATAGATGAACTCAGAGACCAAAACTTTATATAAATACAAAATTTTATCAAAACAGCCATTTTCAAGATCCGAAATATATCTATATCCACCTTGCAGTTTATGACGAGATATCTCGTCCATTTGACATGTATTCCTGCGACTGCCCAACCGCAGGGTGGATATACAATAATTGCTCATTTAAAGTTATTAGATAGATTTCATGTGATACTGCTCAATGTCTTTATTTTCTTTAATTTTCTGTATAGTATTTCATAATTTTGTTGATATTAAAAGTGATTAGAATCATATGTATTTGCATTGAATCCGGTTTTGCATCATAGTTTTTTGGTGAAGCTTTACTTCAAGGTGTTTTGGTATTTTTAAAAACTTAAAGGTAAGTCATTCATAAATGTAAATTAATTAATAACTGAAGTTTCTAATTATTTTTTAATCAAAAAAATCCGATTTAAATTTAAAAAATCTTTGATTTTTTTACTCACTGATTTATCTCATTTGCTTTATTATGATATTTTTAAAACAATTAATTTTTTTTTAAGAAAGGAGGAAATGAAATAACCAAGTTGGTGGTATATTGCATGTATAGTAGAATTTGTTTGAAATCACACTTGTAGTGCTAGTCATAACTCTTTGCTTTATTTTAACAAAGCTGATGTAATTTTTTCCCTTTAAGGTGGATATATACAGCTTGGGGATAATATTAATTGAGCTACTTAATGAATTTCCAACTCAAATGGAATTCAGTAAAGCAATTGATGGCATACTAAAAGGGAATTTTCCTGAAATGATGATTAAAAATTGGCCAAATCATGTAAGTATAAAATGAAAATAGTTATTGGACTTTTCAAATGTTATATTTTAAATTTCTCTGTTCATGATATGGCAAATGTCTCAAAACAAGTATGAAAATAATTAGTTTCCATGCATGTTTTGAACCAGACTATATTTGTACTAGTTCTTAGAATGTTGAATATATGGACAGTTGTTGATTTTTATCTTTGGAATCAGCAACTTCTTGTTATAAACTCCTGAGAGATTATGGCTCCAAGTGTGAAAGAACAAAATTTTTATCTCTTATATTCGAACCCAAAATGTTACTAATACGAATCCTGGCTCTAAAATTTAATACACTGATTTACAAATACATTTAGCAAATTTGAATTTGTTTTGAATGCATTCTTCGTTTTTAGCATATTTAGTATCCCATTTAATTTCAAAATTCAATTGTTGCATTTTCTGTAAATTTTAGTCTTAAAAAAAAACATTTTACATTTCAACTATTTTGTTTAATATTTTAACTTACTTAGGACGCTTTGAATATAACTCTTGATATTTGTTGTTGCTTAATAAATTATTATAACTTATAATTTATTTTTTTACAAAGATTAAGCTAATGTTATTTATTCTCAATTCTTTGCTTATAATAGAAATATATAAATTATTTAAGATTTCAAATAGTAGGTTGTAAAATATAACTCAAATGATTTTTCCTGTGAACAAATCTATCCTCTCTGCAGACCCGTCATTTCACATTTTTCCAGAGGAGGGGGGGTGGCAAAGGGTTTTGACTCAATGTAAATTGTACCAAAAAACGGTAAAAAATATGCAAAATTCTCTCCTCTACAGTAACTTTCCTAAATCAGGGGGTGGGCCAATTGACCCACCCTCCTAAAGGACGCCTCTCTGTCAAGATTTTATGTACAAAAAATAAACAAGAAAATAACACTACCACACAAATGACATTTTTTGTGTTTGTGTGAAAACCAGCGTGGGAAATAAGCAGTATTGCATCGTAATTTGCGATTCAAAACGAAAGAAAGACAATACAATATCCTAAATTGCATCGAAAATTGCTATGCAAAAAAATATACAAAAGTAAATAGCTACTTTTCTTTTTAATAGAAAAATATAACATTTATTTTACAATCAAGCGTTGAAATCTGGAGGCAATATTTTTTCCCCTGATCCCCTTCATTTGCCCCTACCTCAAACACAAAAGCAAGCCGAACATTCCATCTGCACCAGTTCTTCTATTCTGTAATACGTAAGTCATCAAACTGAAGTCATTACTCAAAACTTTTTAAATGCACCCATGAAATATTAAATTTCAGGAAACTGGTTTGTTTTCTTTATTGAAAATGTAATTTAGCAAATGTCCTAAAACTGCTCCCCAATTTTACAGAACTGCTCCTCCTCAATATCGGACTTTGAGGAACAGCACTGCTCCTCAAAATAAAATACTTATTTCCTACGCTGGTGAAAACTTGTATTTAGTTTATAAATGATTCATTGTTGTAACTTATTTCTTGTGTTTTAGATTGAATTAGTTGAGAATCTTATACAAAAGAATCCTTCTCAAAGAATGACAGCCAGAGAAATTCTTAATCATTCATTACTTGAAGACAATCTAGAGGTATACTTATTATTATCAAATATGTTCCCTTAGTCCATATTATTGCAATTAATTCTGTCAGTTTTCCAAGAAATGTGTTCTGTTATCCTGGATGCCTGTTTAGTAACCTATATGTGCTATGTGATATTAAGTAGGGATGGGGATCCAGGGGCTTTGAGGCTGCATGCAAACACCATGAGTCTCTTGTGCAGTCTTGTATTTACATCAGCGATTGCCTAACTTTTCCAATTTGCATTTGAAGAATTGAGATTTTCTCATCCATTCCTATCCTATCGATCTTATACGCGAACAGTGGGGATCCAGGTAATTTCGGGAAGAGCAAATGACTAATCTATTTTATAAGAAGTTGGATCACTAATGAAAATCTTGGGCATAACAAAAGAGGTAAAGAACTGAAATACGTCGTTTATTTATTAATTTTATTTATATTGAGTATGTGTTATAAAAATAATTTAAGCAATAGGTAAAAGTGTTTCAAGTATAAGAAGGGGGGAAAAAGTAAGTATTTCTACCAGTATTCTTGATCCATTATCTAATTCCAATCCTTCAACTTTTGATTCATTTGAGGACTCGGGTTTTATTTTCAGTAGTCATTTAGACCTTTCCTTAAACTTTTCTCCTTGTAAATGAAAGGCTGCAATATCAAGATGGCAGCTGTTTTTACAAGTGTTAGTATTTGTCACAAAGAAATGAGTTAGAAGAATGATTATCGCAGAAATGGAGTTTATGAAATTTGAAAATAGTTAATTCGTTGATTCGATTAAGATATTTAATATAGGGATGTTTGGCGTGGGCTCTTCCCTGGAAATTTTGTTCTAAAACGTAATTTTCGAGAATCTTGGGGAGTATTAGGGGAAAAGGAAATTAAGAGGTCATTCTGTAGAAATTTTTCAAAACTGGAAGGCTTAAAATCGAGATTATTGGCCATCTTTGGTGACATGAAGGAAAATGGTGGGATTTAGAAACTCTCACCAATCAATTTTCGATATTGAAGCTTCAAAAACACCATTTTAAATTAAAGGATCTTCACTTACATTCAGGAATGGTCGCTTACCCATGAAACATTTTCGTAATTAAAGACCTAAACGTTCAATTGCAGGCACCTTTGATGAAGTCAAAAGGAGGCATGGGGCTCAAAACTCATCCCGAAAAGTATTTCCATGTGAAAGTTCCAAAAACGCAGCTTTAGATAATCTTTGATGACATAAGGTAGAGAATGACAGTTTTAAACCTTTTCTGTGGAATTTTTTTGAAATTTATGTCCTAAAAATTCAATTGTAAGCCATTTTCTATAACATTAGGTGAGACAATGGGATTCAGAACTTTCTCTACGAAAGTTTTAGAAACTGGAGTTATAAAAACGTAATTTTAGATAATTTTTGGTAATTATTCATTTGAGGGCATAACCCCAGAAATTGTTTAAAATTGAAGTCCTTAATATGGGATTTTTGGACCTCTTAGGCAGTGTTATGGGAAGGGATGAAAGTTTCAGGAATTCTCCCTCAGCTGTTTTCTATTAAATTTTAAAACATGAAGTTTTTAGATTTCGACAATCCTCAATGATGTAAGTCGGCTTGGGGACACTCTGTAAAGACACAACTGTAGGTCAGTCTTTAAGGACATTAGACTAAGGTATGGGGTTAAAAGCTCTCCCTCGGAAATATGTCGATATTGAAAAATATTCCAAAATTGAAATTGTAGACATTTTTTTATAATGATAAGAAGGGGAGAGGTTATGTGGTCTTCTCTCTCAATTTTTTTGGCACTTGAGGTTGAAAAACGAGATTGCAGGACTCCTTTGGTGCCGTTTGGGAAGAGAATAGAAATCAAGGGATCTCCCACGGCAGTTCGTAATCATTTTCTATGATATGGAGGACTTGGTTTAGGGACTTTTTCTTAGAAAGGTTTTGAAATTAAAGTCCTAAAAATACAATTGTGGTTGATTTCTTTTATCATATAAGGGAGTGGGAAGGGAGAGGATCATTGGTTTTACTCAAGGAGAGAGATTTCAAATTTTCAAACCTTTGTTGAGGAGGGGGGATCTCCCTAATCCTCCCCTCCTGTGGATCCACAGATGTACATAAGGGCGATTCTCTGTAAACTGGTAATTGTCTGTCCGGACTAAGTATTTTAAAAATAATAAAGTGTAATAAAGTAATTATCACTCTTAATACAAGTAAAGCATTAATACTTTGTGGCCCAATTGTATTTGGAATATTAACAATTTAATTTTTTTTCTAGAAATTATTTAAGCGCCAAAAACACAGTCCCCTGGCTGTCCCAATCCCTTAGTCTAACTGTTCAAGATAGTATTTCAAAAAACCTATTAACACTACATAAATTTGGAAATTAATATCTAAAAATAGAATAATGAAGCTATATTTTTCTTATGAAATAAATTATAATTACGTTTTTCTAAAACTTAAAATTGTCATGTAAATTCTGTCCGGATTTTTTTCAAACAGTCCCCTGCAACAAGTTCAAAGCTGTAATACGAAAAATCTATAACTTTTACAAATTCTTTTTGGCATGAAGTTTAAAGTAATCAGTGTGAATTTGCCGAAATCGCCGAGAAAGGTGTTAAAACGCTACTTTGCTTAGTTTGAGAGCCACATTTGTGATGAAAGTATGCATCAGGGTCATTGCAAAAACAGTCCTCTGGGAAGTGATTTTATTAATGTCAATTAATTTAATTATAAAACATATCAGTTATTATGTGCACGATTTGTGCCTAAATTTATAGGTAGTCTCGTTATTAATTATGTCCCAATAGTTTTGCAGATATTACGCAACAAAGAGCAAAAACACAGTCACCTGGCACAGTCCCCTGCCTCGTTATACTAGGCGGGGGACTTACCCCCTATCATGATTTATCAGAAAAATACAAACTTCAACTGGCCCTCTTTCAAACCAAAGTAATAGATTCATTTTCTGAGCAATAGTGTTATAATTATACGAACATTTCAAAAAACCGTGCCCGGACAGATTTCGTGTGAAAAAGGACGAGTTTACAGAGAATCGCCCATAAATATATAGAAACCAAAGACACTTTGCTGCACCCATCCCCTCTTCCTACAGCATCCACTTTGGGAACTCCTGCTTTACGTGAAATAATTTAGTGAATTACAGTGAAATCCTGATTTTACGTCCTCCAAATTTATGTTTTCCCCGCAATTTTCGTTTTTTTTTTTTTTTTTCATACAGTCCGTTGAGAAATGTAAAATCTGGGTTTCACTGTAAAAAAATAAAGGAAAAAAAAAACATATTTTTCATTGTACTTGACAGTACTGATTTAAACTTCTTCCGTAGAAAATTGAAAGACAATGGGCTACCAAAGTGATTGAATTGAAGAAATTATTGTTTGAAAAAGAACAAGAAATAGAAAAACTGAAGAAAATCATTGAAAAAAAAGATGAAGTAATATCCATGCAAAATCAGAATGCATAAAATCTTAATTTTTGTCTTGTATTATGAACTTTTTTTATCTGTGATATTTTAAATACCAAAGTTTTAATAAAAGCAATGTTTTTAAATTTTCTTCCGCTCTATTAAATGTTATAAAAGTCTTAGTTTCTCAAACACTTGTTTTATAAAATACTAGTCTTTTTTAGCAATCAACTGTTTTGTCCTTTTATTTTTAATGTACCCTTTGTGACAACATTCTTATTATCAGACATCAAAAATTTTATAATGAAAAGATGAAATGGAACTTATCATTTCATAATGCTTAGGACTTTAATTAAATTACGAAATGTCATTTGACTTGATTTGTCTTGCCTTGAAGTAAAATATAAGCATTTGATTTTTTAATTAATAAAAATATGTAATAATGTTTTCCTTGCAACAAAGTAATTTGGATAGGATTGCATCAGTGCAGAATGTGTTGAATAAAATATCAGATATGGAAGCATATATCAGTTCACTCTAATAATTTCCTACATTTTAGCATAAAGCCCTCAGGATTGCCATATACTGTTTACCCACTGCTGCTGTGGCAAGTGTCTAAGACCAGTCTATTTGAATGAGGGGGAGGGGGGAATTAAAGAAAAAAATGCTCATGTTTATTCATTTCTATATGACTCAACTTAATTTAGAGGCTAACCCATATCTGCAAAAGCTGTCATCCGTTAAACTGATAAAATCATATCTGAAAAAACAGAATCATTACAGAATTAAAATGTGCTAAATTAAAATCACCCTTTTAGGTGGCATATATTGATAATTGAAAAATAGTTGTAATGAGTGTTAACAATTGCAACAGACAAATAAATTTCATGGTTACTGACCGCTCTGCTTAAACTAATGCTATCGGTTCCAACATATTAATTAGTGTTTGATTTATGCAATGAAATGTAACTTACCTTGCGAAACTGCTTGGTAACTTGTCTAAAAACATAATCATTAGTCACTAATCATTTGAGACAAGTATTCATTGTCAGTGCTAAAAAGTTTGAAATAAGCTTAATGAATAAAAATCTAATGTAATATTACATATTAAAATCATGTTTGTATATCATAAATACAGACCAAGGTAAAAAAGAAATTTAAGTAACTTCAAACTTAACCTACAAAATCATAGTTTTGCTCCCTTTTCCTACCTTACTTCTTTGGATAAGTCAAAAATTAGGGATAACTTGGTCAAAGTGCATTTTTGTATCTCTCTTTCTGAACCATAAAGAACACTGTACTCTCCACTTAGATTTTCAACATGTCTATTATTTCCTATCCAAGTGGCTACATTTTGACAATTGTGTTTGTTGGGAGAAGTATCACCATCGTTTATTGATTTGTTTTATTTATTTGTCTACTTTCACTTGTTCAAAATTTTACTTAGCAAAAATATTTACAAACGCGGACTAGTCTTATTGATTTATCCGGAGAATATATTCAAATAGAAATACACAGGAATATTTAAAACTAGCCGGGTACCCGGCCCTGCCCGGTATGGTGTTTTAGTGACACTCGTTCATGAATTTTTCAATGTTAAGGTGCATATCTATACACACAATGCAGGGCATATTTTAAGGGGGGTTTTTTTGGGCAATTGCCCACACAGTCAAATAAAATTGCCCCCACAGTCAAATAATATTGCCCACCTACATTTTCCTAATTTTTTTCAGTGGTAATGCGTTTCAATAAAAAAATTTATTCATCTTCAAAACAGAATTTTTTCAGAAACAAGTTTCATTTATTTATTTTTTAAAAACAGGAAAGGGGAGAATGGATAAAAGCATAAAATACGTTTAAGATAGAGAATTATGTGCAACTTATTACTTGAATACTAAAAATAAAAGCAAAATGGATATTAAAATTTACTACTCTTAAAACACTTATTTTAAAATAATTTGGTTAAGTTTGAGAAAAGATGGAAACAGGAGCATCGGTGGTGGAAGTCCTGGAAATTTTTTTGAAATTGAGGCTGTAAAAACAGTTTTAATCGATTTTTCAGGGTATTAGAAGAAGAAGGGCATATGTGTATGAGGGGAAAGGGGGGGGGACTATCTGAAGAAATTTTTGAAATTGAAGCAAAATATTATAGTTTTTGGTTAAGATAGGGATAGGGCAAGAAAGTTTTTTCAATTTGAAGTCAATTTTAGCAGGGACATCATTACAAGTTTTTCCAGGGGGGGGGGCAAAGGGTCCAAACACAATGCAATTTCATAGGAAAACATTAAAAGCCAAGCCCACTTATAGGTAAATACATTGATCTCTCAAAGTCAGAGGGGGGGAGCAATTGACCCCCCCTGCCCCCCTAAATGACGGGCCTGAATTTTAGGCTATTTTTGATGACTTTGGGGGATTGTTTCTCCTTTTAGAATCTTACTGATAGAAAATATCAAAATTTGCAGTTTTAAGCTATCTTTGGTGACGTTAAGGGAATAAGGAAGATTTAAGGAATCTCTCTTGAAATATTTTGACACTAAAGTACAACTCAAAACATGTTTTAAAATGATAGAGGACAGAGGAAGGAGAGGAAGTTCTCTCCTTTTTTTTTTCTAAAATTGCTATTAATTGAAGCTATTTTGGGGAAGGAGGAGACAGGAGCACCCCGATGGGAGGTCACTGTGACCTTCCAATAATTTCCGCATTCGGCACATTTTGCTGACGATTCGGCAAATTGAAGATAATATTGCAACATTGAGATTATTTGTTCCTTTCAATTTTCAGAATTGTTTTTTAAAAGATGCCTAATGTTTTTTTTTACTCAATGGTATGCATGTCCAACATGTGTGCATGCTTGTATTTTATCATTCGGTAAAATTGGAACTTCATTCCACAAAATGATAATGTTCTCCCTCCCAAAAATTTTAGTTCGGGGTGCCCCTGGGAGGAGATGGGGATTCCTCCCCAAAAAGTTTTCAAAATTTGAAAACGTAATTTGAGGTGATCTTTGGAGAACTTTATTGGTAGAGGTGGTTAGTAATATCAAGGCTACACTAGATAGCGTTTTATACAGGCTTCTTCATTACTCAAAACATCAATGGTAAAGATTTGCCCGCTAGAGAGCGCTGAACAACGATCTCCCAAATGTTTGTTTACATTTATTAGCATGTTGTTTCCGCTGTAAAAAGTGACGTTTATCCTATCTTTTAGGGTTAAAAAATATTGATGTAGTTAACTGAAGTGGAGTACAGAGTGAATTGATGCCGAAGGCCCTCTTAGTACTGCTTTTTAAGGGAAATAAATTCCCTTTTCAGGTAAAGTTGGTCGCAACTCATGATTCAGTCATACGACATTCATTCATTGTTTACTTTCTTCGAATTAGCAACATATAGCAATGGCGTTCAATTTTGACATATCTGCATTAATAAAATATACGCTTTTCTTCGCAGCCGATAAATAAAAATGTAGCAATGAAATAATATTGTTCTATTTACTATTTTGTTTCATTACTGTTGCTCACATGATCTTAATTGCTACGCAAAAGCTCAGATGTTCATTTTGATAGCGTTGACCCATCAGAGCGATAAATGGCGAATCTATTCGTAGAGACATTTCATTTTGATGCCCCAGAATGAAATGTACACTAATGAAGCGATGGTGTTCAACGGAAAGACGATTGACAACAAAACATATTAATTTCTTTAGTAAAAACGAAATGAGCATATATAATCGTTTGGTACTAAAGAGCAATACAAGTACGAAAAAAATAAACAAAACTACAATATTACGACGACCAACTGTAAAATTTTGTTTTTATTTACACAACATTAAAAGGTAATGTTCTTTTTATGTTAAATTTCACACATTGATAATATTTCGATAATTGGGAATCTGCTGTGGTTGCCAAATTTTTGGCGATAATTACTTTATTTTGTTGCTCTTTAGTTTATGTTTGCGAAGGAAGTATATTTCCCTCGCTCATAAATTGGACACAAAGATTTAACGCCAATAGTGAAAGATAACCAGACTTCCAATCACCGAAATCTTCCCTTTTTTGTTTCTAATTTCACACATAAGTTTAATACTTGAAAGTAAAATAATGGGCCAACTGAAAAAAAGCTGCGAAATAATGTGAGAATTCTTATTAAAAAACTCGCCAAATCAACTTCAAAAGCTCCATTAGCATGTAACATAACAAGTTTAATAAATATATCGAGCCATTATTATCATTGAAATTTAAATTAAAATGCAAAATAAGAGAAAAGAAGACGATGCAAGCTTAAAATTTTAATCTTCGCTTAGGTGGTAAGAAAATACATCGCCAAGTTAAAAAACGTACCTGTACCTGAAACGTACATACTACCAAAGATCTCGGTTATTGAAATATTCTCAAAAGCTTTACGTAGAACTTCCATTAAAATGTAAAAAAATCGCCAAATAAATTAATTTGACCATCTAAACTCATCAAAAGTTTTGATGGAACTATCGTTCCAAAATCACCATTTATCGCTCTGCGGTGCCAGTGTCGTTTCATAGTTAATAATTAGAATCAATTAAAATGAAAAATAATTCACTAACTAATTAAAATAAGCCGTTAAAATGCAGAATAAACCAACAAATCGAACGAGCTATTAAATAACGTTAAAATACACTAAAATAGAATTGAATGACAAATTGTAAAATGGTCGCCAACAAATTAACTTTTAATTTTGTCTTTTATTATTTGATTTGTAGAAATGTTAGTAACCATAAAATTCGATAGATGTCGCTGGAAAAGGACGTCCGTTTTTATCCCAAGGATTTTGATCAAATGAAGAAGCCTGTATAAAACGCTATCTAGTGTAGCCTTGGTAATATCTCTCCAAAATTCTTTGAAAATGAAACCTAAAAGCGCAGTTTCGGTCTGAATTTTGGTATTGATGTTTGGGGAAAGGGTGGGGGTTTGCGAACCCTACTCCGAAAATGTTTCGAAATTGATAGCATAAAAAAGCAATTCTTTAAGTTATCTTTAATAAGGCTAGAAGAAGAGTCAATTTTCAAAGGAGCAGTCTTAGTTTTAAGTCATTGGTTGAAAAACAAGGGGGGAGGGCTGCCCTCTCAAATATTTTTGAAATTGAAGATTTAAAAATGTACTTTCCGCAAGTGCACCATTCCCGAATTCCACGAAGATAAAGATGAAGGGTTATATTTTATGAATAAAATTAAAATAGTTCAAAAAGTCACAGAGTTTAAGTTCCTTACACTTTTTTCCTATCGAACAAAACGATCATTAGCAACAATTTCCGCAATTCCAATTTTCACACCCCAACTCTGTTTTGACGATTATTCAACTAACATAAACTGCACATTTACACCCCCCCCCCTCCTCCGAGGAAGTTAGAGTTGCCCACACAGTCAAATTTCCTTAAAATATGCCCTGACACAATGGCTACTTCTGTAAACAATGGCAATTTTTTCTGACTGGACAAAGTAAAAAACTATTACACACCTTAAATACAAATGCGAGCTACAAATAATGTTTAGGTAAATCGGAAATGTTATAAGCTTGGTACAGGGTGCGACGGAGAAACTTGCAAACTGGAAAAGTCAACTAAGGGAAAAGTACTTCATGTATCAGTTTGCTACTTTTTATAAGATATGGTACCCATTCTGAATTTTTATATTAGTTAGATTTAAAAACTACATCGGGAAGACGGCCCCTGTTAATGATGCACTCATGTAGGGGAGAGTGGTAATGAATGGGCCACTTTTTGGTATTGAATTTTTGTAATTTTTTCTAACACTTTGTTTTAACTCTAAATTGGTGTTTTTGTTACTTTACTTATCTGGCTATCTAAAACAGTCATAAAAGTTGTATTAGCACCTGTCTATAATGAATTATAATAGAAAATAAAAATTTTGAAAATTGGCCCATTCAACCCCACCTATGGGGTTGAATGGGCCATCGAAGGTAATGAATGGGCCACTAAATGAATTCAATGAAAACATGTGGATTTAATCTTTTATTTGCTGAATATGACAAAATAAATGTGGCACTTGACATGATGATACAAAATCATACTGATTTAAAATTATATAAACATCAAAACTGATGCAATTAAAATAAAACTGATGCATACCAATTGTAGCAGAAAAATGACTAAATAATGAGATTTTAAGAAATAAATAACATCAAATATATATAAAAAAAATAGCAAATAATACACACTATGATTTAACAAAATTATATATTTCAAAAATAATATTAAAAATCATTTTCAAAAACTTCATCTTCCTTTTCAAACTTGTCAAAATTCAAATTTTTTTTTTTAAATTTACTAGACATCGGGAATAAGAAATATCTAACTTAAGTTACCAAGAAAAAAATGAAATTGTACTGTGAGGAATATAATATGAAAGAGAGAGGGGGGCTTTTTCAAGCCATGCACTGCGACCAGAGGTCTATTGTACTATAGGAATATAATATAGATCTGCAAATTATATTTAGAAGTTACTACAAACCTATTTTGACGACAGTAATCTTTATCTATGACAGTCGGTTGTGTTTCATATTAATGCGAAAATCTAAAGAAAAGGAAGAAAAACAATATTTAGGTGGCCCATTCAGCCCCACCTATACTTTTGAAATACATTAAGGTTTTTTGAGTACATTGAATTTAGATAACATCAAAATACATCTTCAGATTAATTTATAGACATGGAAAGACAAGCCTATACATATGTATGCAGTGAAATACTTGGTATATTTTAGCTAGGAAATGTTTTACTAAAAACGGAAAAACTTACTTTTCAGTCAGATTCTTGACCATGCCCCTCTAGTTTGAAAATGGCTCAGCGCAAACGAATGAAAATTGGATGAGTTTAGTAGAACAAATAGCTACATGTATTGGTGGCATCAAAAAAAAATTCATTCAAATACTTTTTCATATTTTGTTAGTGGCCTATTCATCACCATGGCCCATTCATTACCACTCTCCCCTACCCTAGATTTGTTGCACTCTTTCGAGCATATCGACTGGGATGTTGGTAATAACAAGCCGGATGTTCTTCAGGCGTTGCAGGTCCGAGACTTGTTGAAAACGATCGATTTGAGATACCCCATAAAAAATAATCACAGAGTGTCAAATCGGAAGAGCGGGCCGGCCACGGTACTTCACCTTTCAAGGAGACGTTATCACTCAACTGGTGAACCACTTCAAGTTTGTAGGGATGAAACTGGAGTTCGTTGTGAAGAATTCGTCTCAGTGTCCAATCAAAAATCCCCAAAGCAGCAGCGTGATCAATCGCACTGAAGTCAAGTATTTCCAAACATTACATGTAAAATAAGTCCCATCATTATTTTATATCCTTGTGACTACATTGGTGAAAACATCTTATGTACCTAACTTAGAAATGTTTTGACTATAAACATTTTCTGTTCTCTAACTGTTGCCAAAATCAATTATCTTTTTATTTAGTCTCGTTAGCGATTATTGGCACAGATGAATCTAAAAATCCTAAGAAAGCAATAAATTTCATACTTACTCCAGAGAATCCTTGGTTCACATTTTCACTATGATCACCATTAATATTGTTGTTACCAGGCAACACATTTTTGCAACAATAGACTGAAAATTTAATCATTTAATGGGGAAACTATATGAAATTTACTATTTTCCATAATAACTTTTTTAAACTAAGCTTTTTAGAAATAAATTATAGCTTATCCTGCTCCCTGTCACTGCAACTATCTACGGTGAAAAAATGGTTAAAATCGGGTCAGTAGTTTTGAAGTTTACCCCGGACATACGCATACAAAAGTAGGTAATTAATTTGGGCTGACATTATGTCCTACTAAGAAGTGGAGAAATAAATCTCTGAAGATGAGGAAATTGCATTGCCAAATTTGAGAGATGCTCTATGTCATAAAATGCACATTAGAGCTAAGAGAGAGCATAATTAGAGCTACAAAACTTGTAAACAATGTTAAATCCTTTACTTTCAAAAATTGTTAATTCAACAATAAATAGCTAATATCTTTCAACCCTTAAGATAAAAAATGTGTCTCATGTTTATTTGAAATGTCAACTGTATTATTATACACTTAAAAAATAGATGAATTACCTAAATAATTAATTAATATTCAAGAGCATTTAACTTTTAAAACTTTTTTTTTTCCTTCAAGCATTATGTAGCTTTTTTTTTTTTTAATCAACAGCTTTTCAATAACTAATGTCTTCAGAACGCATGGGGATGTTAATAGACAGCGTACACTGTATGGGATTTGTCTGTCTGAACTACTATACCATTTAATGCTAAGTTTTTTTAGATTTCGAGTTCATTAATCGTATTTCATTCTATATGGGGGAATATGGGGCAAAGTGAATTGGTAGAATGTTTTCAGTTTGCAGCGCCTCCTATGTAGGAATATTTTAACTAAGTTCCCTAACATATAATTGATTCTTGTCAAAAAATAAATAACTCCAAAGATTTCAAAGGAAAAAAATATACAAGTCATTTTCAAAATTTGATACCTTTAATGTAATATTTGGTTTTTCCAAAATATTGTTTGCTTTTATAAAATTTTTGTAATCATCATTTTAACTATTAATTGAGATCTACTGATGTCCAGAGCAGTCCTTATTTAGTTTATATTAGGCATGTTTTAATTTTAAATGATCCATGTAATTAAGCAAGTGAACAAGGGGCTAAGTGAAATAGTTCATTTTGTTTGCATATACTAAATTTACATATGTATTTCTTCATTTATTAAATTATTCACATTCTCTTTCCTATAAATTCACTTATTAATTTATTCATCTGTTTTGTGATTCATTCCCTATTTTATTCACTCACCGGCTAATTAAAAATGCTCGAAAAAATTAGAACTAAATATGTATTAGAACCTCTCATTTTTCTACATCATACAATATCTGTGCCAATGTTTAAGGTAATTAGAACATAATTGTTTTTAACTTATTTCATGCTAAAATGAAATAGGTGAGCCTTAAATTGATAATTCATTGTTAATTGTAATCTTTGTTGGAAAATACTCATATTTAAATGTGTTAAATTTTATCAATTAATATGCTTAAAGGCTTATCTCTATTACTCTATGTATTCAAAATTGGAAGAAAATGGCCATTTTGGGACAAAAAAATTTGAATTTTGACCTTTTTGGATTTTTTTATAAATTTCAAAATCCGCCTATGTGAATTCTAATGCATCAAGGAACCTCTGTGCCAAGTTTGATGAAAATCCTGATGAAAACTGGATTTGAACAAGGAGTAAACATATATACCAACATACATATGTCTATTTTTATATAGTACTAGGGGGACCGAGACCGCTCGGTTAAAAATAAAGAGGTTTGTAAACTCATGTTTTTTTCTAAAGTGCGAAATACTTATTTAGATAAACTTGAAAAACATTTTTGAGCCTTTGGTTGCAATTACGCATTCAAAACAGCCGTAATTTTTTTAAAAAAACACAAGCCTATTTAATCCATGCTCATCGTAAAATCACACCTAATTTCATTTCATTTGGCGCCAAAGGCGCGGGAGGGGTTGATGAGAATGGATGCAGAGTCCCTGTTCTCCAGTACGCATTTGGTTCCAGTTGATTTTGACTTTCACTTCACTTCATACTCCAAGCCCCCCTCACTCCCCCCCTCCCCCCGTACATACCACAACTCGTTTTTTAACCGAGATGAGGCCCTGAAGAGCGCTCTGTTCATTTTTGAACCAGGCCCAAGGGCCGAGCAAACCCTTGGCCCAGCACCCCCAGAGGTTTCATTTCACTTGGAGGATTTTGTGACCACGAACATTTTTAACGTCCCCCAGCCACCATTAATGAAGACGGTGGATCTTTGATCGGCGGCTATATGATCGACCCGAGACCCTCTGGTTACGAGTCCGACGATTTACCGATTGGACTACCGCGGCCTCAGGCCCCTGTATAGACGAGCTGACGCATCAAGATTAAGTTTGACCACTTTGAATCCAGCGTGTGTGTGAGTATTGTCTTTTCTGACGAGTTATTGCTTTGGTAACTTTTTACGTTAATTTAACAAAACTTGGCAATGTCCCGAAACTTTGCTCTGGTAACCCTAATTCCTCAACAATGAAAAATGAAAGTGAAAGTTAATGAGTTGGATCCAAAGTGGTGAAACTTAAGCTTGATGCGTCGGCCTGTCTATGTAGCGGCTCTACCGCGGCCCATACCCAATTCTAACTATATTTTGATCGATCTCTTTTAAATTTCAAAAACAATAACAATTCTAAAGTGTTGCCAAAAATTATTTACCAAATACCATAAAAATATAAATTTACGCTGATGCGATTAAATATGAAATCCATTGTTAAAACGTGGTTGCTATGAAACAGTAACAATAAGAGTAGTCATAAAAAAAATGGCATAGTAAGAAATCTTCTCAAACTTTTAATGAATCCTATCTGTCACTTCGAACTGCTCGACCGTAGCGCTTCAAAACCGGCGCCAATCAATTTCTCGTGGCCAAAAACCCCAGATCCCCAAGTTTACCGAGTTTATTAATTCTGGGGTGATTTTCGACTTGGCAACCATCCCTCGTATTATAGTATAGGATCTGTGGCTTGGTTCTAAAAGGGCCTAAGTCAAAAATGTTAGTTTCGAGAAAAAGGCGATGAAAGATATTTGAGATTTTTTAGAATGCTATAACTTTCTTATATTAAGATTCCTATTATTATTTTTTGGTATTTGTTTATTGTTAGTGTAAAGAAACATTATTTTATCATATGAAATTTTTTATATATTATATAAATTATATATTATATATATAAATATATAATAATTTATATAATATATATATTATTAAATATAAGCATTGGCCTTTGTAGAATTAGAGTTTACTGAATTGAAAACTTTTGATATAAATAACACAGAATGTGAAAAAATTGACATTGGCCCTTTTAGAACCAAGCCACAGATATATAGATATCTTTTTCTAATTAATTTTTTGTTTATTTATTTGTTTATTTAGGAATTCATTTTATGAAAATAGCTGTCATCATCAAATAAAAAATGTTTCATTACAAAAATGTTATTTTTCATTTTGCCCCATGGTTTCTTGAGGGGGGAAATTTTCATTTTTTGAATTTGCAAAAAAACTGCCAAAAATGAAAAAAAAACATTTCAACAATAGTTATACACTGCTCGACATTGAAAATGCAACACCAAGAAGGAGTGGTCAGAAATTCATGCAAATTTTACCGTAGACGCACGTCACTGAGTTATGCAAATGATATGAAATGCGCAGCTATCCGACGCACGTGAAGTAAGATATAAGAGAATGAAGTTGAAAAGTGGGCTATGTTCATGTTGGTTTTTCTGCCAGACTAATTATCGGAGAAATTTGGTTTTTGTCTCAAAGGATACGTGTGATAGGAGGAAATGCCACGCCGTCCTCAACGAAGACACTTCCAGCATATAGACGACTTTACAAGGGGTATGGTGATCGGACTGAGAAGGGGAGGTTGGTCCATACGTCAAATTGCAGCTGATACCCACATGGATGCAAGCACTGTGCATCGGCTGTGTCGGAGATGGTTGGAAAGAGGAAATGTAGCCACATTGAGGGGTGCAGGTGCAGCCAGAGTGACGTCAGACCGCTTGGATCGACGGATTCACCGACAAGCTGTGGCGGACCCGCAAGTCACTTGTACGTCGATTCTGCAGCACGTGCAAGGTACCCTGGATGTTCCTGTGTCGACCAGAACCATTTCCCGTCGACTGGTTGCAGGTGGCCTGCAATCACGGCGCCCGCTACGAAGACTGCCATTGACCTCACAGCACAGACTCAGACTCCAACGTTTGGAATGGTGCAGGACCAGAGCGACGTGGATGGCAGAATGGCAAACCGTAGTGTTCTCAGATGAATCCCGCTTCTGTTTGTCCAGCGATAGTCATCGCATACGTGTGTGGCGTCGACGTGGAGAAAGATCAAATCTGGCAGTAACTGTGGAACGCCCCACAGAGCGACAACGTGGCATAATGGTTTGGGGCGCTATTGCATACAATTCCGTATCACCTCTAGTTCGTATTCGGGGCACTATGACGGCCAAACGATATGTAGATAATGTACTGCGGCCGGTGGCAATCCCCTACCTTCAGGGTCTGCCAAATGCAATTTTTCAACAGGATAACGCCCGGCCTCACAGTGCTCGAATCAGCCAACATGCTCTACGAGGTGTACAGATGCTTTCCTGGCCACCATACTCTCCTGACTTGTCACCAATCGAACATGTGTGGGACGTGATTGGACGTCGTTTGCAAAACCTGCCACTGCCTCGTTCAGAGGACGAACTGTGGCAAATGGTTGAAAGTGAATGGAGTGCCATCCCTCAGGACACCATCCGCAGGCTTATTGACCCCATGCCTAGACGTGTTTCTTCGTGCATCGCTGTCCGCGGTGGTCCTACTTCTTACTGAGCCGACGCCGTCCTCGCTCTAAATTTTGCTTATTTATTTTGAAATAAATATCACTTATTGTTCCATGCTGTATCTGTCTTCTTACCAAATTTCATCAATTTCTGACCACTCCTTCTTGGTGTTGCATTTTCAATGTCGAGCAGTGTATTAGAAAATACATTATTCCTTCATAATGTACACTAGTTTGTAGAACCAAGGCTTCACTAGATAGCGTTTTATACAGGCTGTTTCATTTGATCAAAATCCTTGGAATAAAAATGGTGGTCTTTATCCAGCGACATTTATCGAATTTTATGGTAACCATCATTATATACAAATCAGATAATAAAAGACAAAATTAAAAGTTAATTTGTTGGCGACAATTATACTATTTGGCATTCAATTCTATTTTAGTATATTTAAACGTTATTTAATAGCTTGTTTTATTTGTTGGTTTATTCTGCGTTTTAACGGCTTATTTTAATTAGTTAGCGAATTATTTTTCATTTTAATTGATTCTAATTATTAATTAAGTATGAAACGACACTGGCACCGCAGAGCGATAAATGGCAAAATCTATTCGCTAAGCGAGCCAATACTACCAACGGGTTGCCATAGAACTTTTTAAAATTCAGTCCTCAGTTCGCCATGATACAGTTGGTCGTCGCAATATTGTAGTTTGTTTATTTTTTTCGTACTTGTATTGCTCTTTAGTACCAAGCTATTATATATGCTCATTTCGTTGTTACTAAAAAAATTAATATGTTTTGTTGTCAATCGTCTTTCCGTTGTACACCATCGCTTCATTATGGTACATTTCATTCTGGGGCATCAAAATGAAATGTCTCGACGAATAGATTCGCTATTTATCACTCTGATGCGTCAACGCCATCAAAATGAACATCTGAACTTTTGCGTAGCAATTAAGATCGTGTGAGCAACAATAATCGAACAAAATAGTAAATTAGAACAATATTATTTCATTGCTACATTTTTTATTTATCATCGGGGAATTTAAGCATATATTTTATTAATGCAGAGATGTCAAAATTGAACGCCATTGCTATATGTTGTCAATTCGAAGAAAGTAAACAGATGAATGAATGTCGTATGACAAAATCATAAGTTGTGACCAACTTTACCTGAAAGGGGAATTTATTTCCCATAAAAAAGAGTACTAATAAGGCCTTCTGCATCAATTCACTCTGTACTCCACTTCAGTTAACTATATCAATATTTTTTAACCCTAAAAGATAGGATAAACATCACTTTTTACAGCAGAAACAATATGCTAATAAATGTAAACAAACATTTGGGTGGTCCTTGTTCAGCGCTCTCTAGCGGGAAAATCTTTACCATTGATGTTCTGAGTAATGTTACAGCTTGTATAAAACGCTTATCTAGTGAAGCCTTGATAGAACAAATTTCCAATTTGTTTATTTAAAACAGGCCTGCTTTCTTAACTACTTCACTTAGCCCCACATTCCCCTACCTTTCTGCCTTGTTTCTCCTGTTGATTGCCCTAGGTATATTATTTCTCCAATCCCTTACTAACCCTGGGACTGCGCCAACAGCATAAAGCAGGGGTGCCCACAGGGGGGGATTACGGCACAAGTTGCACCATCAAAATTTGGTTGGGGGGGGGGTATTTTCAACACTATTTTATGTATTTATTTATTTAAATTATTTATTAATTTAATTTTTTTGATTTTTTTTAAATAAAAATTATTCATTTATTTATTTTTTTAATTTAAATTATCTTTTATTTTGTTATTATAATTTTTCATTTATTTCCTGCAAGTGCTTGGAATGTCTAAAAGAAAACAAAAGCGATTCTATTCCGATCATAATTAGTACTTTTAAAAGATTAATAATAAATAAAAAAATAACAACTATAATTTAAAAAAATAAATAAATAATATTTAAAACAATAAATACATTATATTTAAAAAAATTAATTTAATGAAAAAAAGGGGTAAAAATAAAAAACACAAGAGAGTTGTGAAAAATTTAGGGGGGGGGGGATTTTGCGCCATTGAGCTTGGGGGAGATGGGCACCCCTGGCATAAAGTGTGGTGGTTGATTCCTCTGGGTACAAGTAGGACTTTCAGGAAAGCACGGATGCACTGTCCCCATTAACCGCAAAATTCACAGAAGCGGTGAAAGAAAATGAAAGAATATCAATAGCAAATGTGGCCTAAAAGGGCAAGTGGATGTCGCCTTAGAGGTTCCTGTAAAGAGAGGTTTACACCTATTGAAATCAACCATTGGAAAAATAAATGTTGACATACCAAGGTTGTCGAGTTTCACTTTAAAAAAAAAAAAAAACTTTAGATGTCATCATTTTTCTTTGAGGCATTGATATTATAACTTCAATAAAAAAAATCTGGTATGGACCCCACACTACTTCCTTTTACGTGTAAATTTCTCAGTAGTTGCCTTAAGTGTTAAAAAAAGTGCTTGGAGTGAGCAAGGTAACAATTCAAATATTTACTCCCCTAATCTGCCACGAAACAATGCAAAAAATATTTTACAACGGTTAATTTTCTAAATATTGCTGATTTTAATATCATTCAGTGAATTTTTCGCAAAATATCGCCATTGGCGACAAGTTGAACCCAAATTCAAAAAATAATTTTTTCGCCAAATTTCTCGCCAACTTGGCGATATGTCGCCAAGTTGGCGTCAACCATTTGGCGACCAAAAGCTTGGCGACATATCGCCAAGTGGTCGCGCCAATTCATATCACTTGAGTATGCATTGAAATTAACACTGATTTACCCCAAAAAAGGGGCAAAACACCCCCCTGGGAATTCAAATGCAACCACAAGGGGAGGTGCACAACTAGACCATCCTCAGAGACTACATACCAAGTTAGAACAGGGTTCCCACTTCTTTTTCAAAACAAAAAATAAGGACTTTATAAGAACCTTTTTCAAAGAAATTAAGGACCTCGGAAGTATTTATTAGTCATCAAATATGCATGAATTTTATGGGTTACATAAACACACATTTTCAAACATTATTGTCAACCATTTTGGTATCGATAAGAGAAGGAATGGGGTTCAGGGGCTATCTTACAGTAATTTTTTGAACTGTAGATTCCAAAATCACAATTCATGCTATCGCAAAAAATAGTAGAAAGAGGAAGGTTGAGGGTTCTCGGAATTTTTTTGGAATTGAAATTTACATTTTTTTTTTTTTACGTTGAGAAAACAAATTTATTAACTGAAAACTGAAGAAAGTCATTAAATTTTCTTTCCGCCACAAGTTCCGTCTAAGCAATCTCGTCAAGACGGAAGGTCTTGCACCTATGATTATTAGAGAGAAATTGTTGCCAGACAAATAATTCATTGAAAAATTCAGAATTTACATGTCAGTATTTTCTTCTAAAAATATTTTGTTCTGAAAGGACTAGTTGAAAAAGTTCTGTCAAACCTTTAAATGACTATATTTCTTTAGACTTAAGTGTTCTGGTATACAACATTCATCTTAGTATGAGGTATGACCTTCGAGTCAAGGAAGGTTGAGCACCAGTTTTAAAATAAACCATTGTGATATGGATTACAAACTGAAAAATATGAGAGGACAAAAAACTTTTTGAGCTAAAAGTTTTTTTTTTTTTCTTATTAAAGCATCTATTAGTTCATATATTTTTTCAATCACTACTTTTTTCAAACTCCAAATGGTGAGTGGATAATTTTTAGACAACTCCCCCCCCCCTTTAACTTACATACTTGTTTTCTTTGTTCTCACTGATAACGCTTAGATTTAGATTTCAACACAGGATCCCAATGCAGTAAAAAGAAAAAGTTGAAAGAATATTTTTTTCATTCTCGCTAGCAATTTCAAATCATTAAATTACTTGCAGTAGTGAAAAATAAGGACTTAAAAATAATTTTAAGGACCTTGAATCAAAAATAAGTACTTTTAAGGACCGTGGGAACCCTGTAGAAGCTTCTACGGCATATAGTTTTTGAGTTATGCGAGCCACATATGCACATACATCTGCACATACGTACATACAGACGTCACGAGAAAACTCGTCGTAATTAACTCGGGGTGGTTGAAAAGAATTTTTCGGCTGCTTATATGTTGGTAGGTACATATGCACGTGATGACAGGTCGAAAAAACTACTGAATATTCATTCGGGGGTGAGCAAAATCAAAATTTAGACTCAAATTTGAGTGATTTTTTTTTCGCGATCACAATACTTCCTTTACTACGTAAAAGGAAGTAAAAATAATTAGTAAAATTCCCTGTATCTCCAGGTTTCCCTATGGCGTAGCAACCCTGTGAAGTTATTGAACATTGCAAAAACCTTCACTGCAAATCAAACAAATAGTTCTGAGGTTGGAAATTTCACTGGCAGTTCATGTAAGTTTTTCTGCTGCCATTCAAAAATAAGTATAAAGCTCAAATCCTGTGCCACATATGTTAAGAGAAATTCATATATGGATACTCAAACAGCTGTAGAAAATATTTATCCTCTAAAACTTAAGCCTAATATTTTTGTACTTTTTTCGTCTGCTGATGGATAATAACTAAAGAACACAAAACCTTTTGAAATAAAAGTATTTAGAAAACGTGTATTATACCTTTATTTTCAAAACATATGAAATTACAAACTGATCATAAACATTATGAAGGCATATTCAATACAATGGAACACACACCACAAATCAGCCTAAAATCCTCATTTTGCAACTGTATTTTTGATACTACTTGAATGAAGAAAGGGAATTGAAAGTTGTTTGAGCTTATTACTTTAAAAAAAAAACCACATTTGTTCCCCCCCCCCCTTCCCCCCAATGTTAAAGCAACAACAGAAAAAATACATTGTTGGTCCCACATTCAAGGCATGCTTAAAGCAATTGAAAATCCAATCATTATATATTAGAATTATTTACAAAAATGCTGTCATAATAAATATGCATGATAAAATATGCAACATGAAATCATAAAATGTACATATGGTCACATTACTTCAGTATTCATGATAATATAGTATACAAATATATATGAAACTTGATTTCTAAAAAGTCAAATGTTCAGTTTAAAGCGTGAGTCATATCTGATAGAAGCTCTGAAAATATACATATCACAAACGCATAAAACCTGCATAGAATCTATGAAATTGCAGACATTTTAACAGCAGTCGGAGGCTTTGAAATTCTACACATAGCTACAAATTCACTATAGAATTAAATTGTTTATTTAATAAAATGTCATTTAATTGAAAACCTTTGCAATTCAAAAATACTTTACAAAAATATATTCATATAGACAAAACTTTCAGAGATCAAGTTTACATATGTTGACTATAAACAGTGATTGTTCAAAAGATGGTTCCACTTTCATGTAAAATATGTTTAAAACAAGTATTTTACACAAGTAGAATCACTTTTAAAGATTTTTTTTACAGGTGAATCCATCAGTAAGCTGAAGTTGTTTTAGTCTTTTTGAGTTTTGTCTATAGATACTTCAGAGTTATTTGATTTATTTTTTAACTCTTCAGACTCTTTTTTTACATTGAGATTTGACAATTTTTCTGCAACTTCTTCAGAGTCCTTTTCATTTACATTAGAACTTTCCTCATTAGAATTTTTATCCTCGTCACTGGAATCATCCTCATGCTCATCTGAAAAATTTAAGATAAGAATTACCAGAAGAGTTCTGATAGATATTTTCATCCTCTTTTAAAATTTGATATAAATGGTAAAACCACTAGTAATTCTGAACAAAATTACCAATAAACAATGGCCACATTCCATTGACCCAGAAATGCCCCCCTGATTTTTGATGTGATCAACAATCAGGTTCAAAGAAAATGCACAATAAAGGAGAATATTTCCTTTGAGCTTGCATCTGTTTTTAAAAAATCAGATAGGCGATACATAAGGCAAGTGCTAATCTTTTGATTTGTTTATTTTTTCTTTGCAATTCTGTTTAGGTAAATTTTGTGAAAAACAATTGAATTTGTTGAATTTAGTTTTGGGAAATAGTTAATATTTACAAGAAAAATACTATAACAATTAGAAGTCAATCTGACAGAAATGTGAGAACAAAGTTAAATTATTTTACTAATGCATGCCACTAGATTTTTCCTTGTCTCAGTCTTAGCAATTAGGGAGATTACACAATATTTTGCATGCTTATGTAATGGGTCCCTCACATTGATCTCAGCAGAATCCATACTCAAAAGTAGTTTCAATAGTGACATTTTTTTTAAAGTTATTTTCTGTGAAAATTTTTCTTGTAAGAGGCATGTTGTGAATGGCTTAGAAATTTGGAAATGGGGGGGGGATACCCAAAGCATCCCTAAAACTCTTGTCGGGGGGTGAAAGATCACCCTTTAAGAGGATCCCTTTGATGGGTCTCTAGAAAAATTCAGAACAGTTTGTCAGGCATGAAATTGCCCGAGAAAGATGAGGAAATTATGTGAAACAGAAATATTTTAAAATGTATGCAAAAGTTACCAAAAATTTTGCCGCTGAAAACATTTTTGGGAAAAGAATTGGAATTTTATTTTGAGAACACCATGAAGCAAGTGTTCGAATTTGGCATATCAGGCAAAAATTTTCCATCTCTAAATAACTTTTAGTCTCCCATAAAACTGCAAAGGTTCTAAATTTCAACAAACAAGTAAAATCATAAACAGATCTACATTTTATTTTTAGCATAGAAGTATTTGTGTTATATTAATGCTAAAGAACAAAACTTGCAGAGTAAAAAAAAAAAATATACTATACCTGTAGAAGAAACAGATTCATCTTGCTTCTGCCTGACAGAAAATATCGACTTGCAAGCAGCAAGTTCTTTGGCTCCATTAAAAGCTTCTTTGAATTTTTGTGCATCTGAAAACGAAATGGTCTTACAATTACTGATAGAGTTAAGTCATTTAGGTTACCTATCTTTTTTTATACAAAATAATATATTTAAATGAAAAAATATCATTGATTATCATGAGTGAAAAAAAATCCTGAATGACTTTACTGTTGTGCATTTAATATTCTTACACTAATGAAGGACCCCATAAAGTTCCATTGAATCGGGTGGAGGGGGTTATTAGGATTTTTCAAGGCATAAAAATACTTGCAATTCATTTCACAGGCGCAACATTTATTTTAGAGGAATGAAAAAGAATAGAACAGTAAAGAATGTAATAGTGAATCAATTCTATTAACTTTTAATGTCTAAAATGGAAAATAGAAGGGAGCAAAGAGATGTACACAATTTTGATTAACATTTAGCACAGTCCGTAAATGATTTAACACTTGTTTTCAAGATACCTGACCCACTCTCCCTGGTATCAAGTGCCACCTCCTCTTGTCAATTATCATTCTATTTTTCATAAACACATTGCAATAAAAATGTGATGTCACACTTCTTGTTAGCCTCCTCTTCACAATTCCATTACCCCCCCCCCCCTTCAAAGCATGATGCAATTTGTAAATGACCCTTTTTGCTGCCCATACTCAAAAGCCATGTCTATTTGAAAATGTTTCCACCTTAAAAAGGACACCTATAGAAGAATGGGGAAAATGTGTACTTTTAAGTGTTTATATATTTATTAAATAAATTAATAAAATTACAACATGCAAAAGAATTGAAATCTCAAACATGAGAAAAGATTTCTCGGGACCTACATTTTTAGTACTGCCATCAGGGTTGTTTGATTTCGTCCGGGGCGGAAAAAACCTGGAAAAAACCGCCCCGGACAAAATAGCATTTTGTCCATTTCGTCCATTTTGTCCACTTTAATGAAAATGACAATTCTTGATTAAAAAATCCAAAATTTATAAGTAATGTTTTAAACTATTGATTTTTTTCAATGAGGTAATATTTTAATAACAAAATTGGCACACATAATTATATATACAAACAAATATTTAATAAACAACACATACTATAAAAATATGGTATCTGTATAAAATAAATGGATATTTACGATAAGATTTAATGCTTATGAGAGCACACATCAGCAGTAAATAATTTTAAGATGTTTATTTGTTGTGAAGGAGTTTCATTGCCAACAATAAATGTGTATAAAATAAAAAAGGAGAACTAAAAATTTTAAAAGGTTCGAGTCTCAAAATATTAAAAACTATGAAGTAAACATTATTTGATGTCAAAAAAGAAAATTTTACCTTGAAATGAAATATGTTCCTCTAATAACATTAAACTATCCATAAAACAATGCTCTGTACATAAATATTTTACAATGGGGCAACATTCATTAAATCCTCAAAAAATATAACATAAAATGAATAATGCAGAATAAGAACAAGGAATTTTTACATAAATGAATAAAAGTCATATTGTTAAATTTTAAAGGATATCCACTGTGCATACAGAGAAAAAAATCAGTAATCTTCAAATGCTTCATCAGCAAGTTGTTTGTCCTTAGAATTTAAGCTTTTATAAGCCATTACCAATTTTGATGCAGTTTGTAGTCCTAGCCTATTTCTAAGCTTGCTTTGTATCATGCCAAAATTTGAAAAAATACGTTCAATGCTTGCTGATGAGGCTACACAGTGAAACAGTTGACATGCAAAACTAGAAACACTTTCTAAGTCACCGTATCTCTTCAGTGATTCCCACCATTCTGCTGGTGATAGATTATCTACGATCGCCTCAGAAAAATAGGTTGGTGGAAATGGAGACGCTTTAATCGAAAATTTAACAATCATTGGCAAGAGATTTTTATCAATGTCATTCACCCAATCCCGTGCTATTTCTTCTTGGTCACTTGTAAGTCCATGACCCATGTATTTTGGATGTAACATGTATGAAATAATGTGAGCTGGGGTGATGCAATCATTAAATCTTTTCTGCAGAAACTTGCTATGAATTTTAAGCTCTTCTGCTTTCATAAGTTTCAAAAATTCATTAGTAACGTCTGCAATATTTGAGGAATTTCTTTGCAGCACATCTAATGAAATACTGATGGGTTTCAAAAGAGTAATTAAATGCTTTACTTCTTTATATAAACCAATGTTGTTAATTATGTTCCTTATGTTTGTATCTATTTCATCTTCGTGTTCATCTATGATTTTCAAGAAAATATCTTTATTTTGCATATATGTTTCTAAGCATTTAATATGACTGTTCCACCGAGTTTCGTTGGGCAGCTGAGGCATTACACCACCATAGGAATTTAAAAACCCTTTTGCCACATGGTGACTTCTGAAATATTTTGAAACTTCGACAACCTCTCGTGTAATAAGGCTGATATTTTTTGTTTTACATATGTCTCCGCCTAATAAATTTAGGTAATGCGCAGCACATCCATATGCAATAAAACAACTTCCATTGCCGGAATATTTTTTTACGAGCTCTTCTCTTAACTTTACCATTTTGCTTTCATTATCACTAACGAAGTTTTTTACAATACAACCATATTCTGATTCACAGTCACATATAGCTTCTTCAGCTAATTTTAAGCAGTATTCAGTGGTTTTGTGATTTGCTTCTGTATCTATTGCAGATAGGAAGAAAATATTCTTGCCATCAGTGACACAGTTAGCGATAACTGGATCGTTGTGGATGGTTGACCAGCCATCTTGTATAAGCGTTACCAGCTTTCCTTCCAGTTCTCTTTTGGCCTCTTCTTTAACTTCATTACATATGTTGTCCAACAATGTAGTACTAAGTGCAATTCTTGATGGCGCTGTATAGCCAGGACGAAGTTCTTCTACCATTTTTTTAAAATAATACCTGTTAGCATGGTTAAAGGGCACATTACAAGAATAAAAATACCTAGCTACTGCTTGATCTAATTTTAATTTGTCAGATTGACTAGTTTTAACTAAGAAATTTGAAATTGAAGGCTGTTTCTTGATGGACTCGGCCTGAGAGGATGATGTGGATGGAGTAGGGCTACGGCTCCTTAGAATAGATACTTCTGATTGACTCTCATCAGAAATTATGTCGCACTTTTGCCGTTCTGAGCACTTTAAAAAATGGCTTCTCATTCTACACGCTTTAGCGCTAACATCACGAGAACATTCTTTACATCTCATCCCAACAACTTTGCCATCTTTAGTTAATTCTTCAAAATGTTGTCTTATGGGATCTTTTTTTCTACCACTCATTTTGGGTCCCTAAAAAATAATAAATAAGTATATTTTAATATTGTACTGTATTAAAAATATACTTGCTTTTCCATTCGACATAATTTTTTTCTCTTTTTTTTTTTTTAATTTGAGACATTAGTTATATTTAAAGGTTCGTAATGCTTTTACTTTTGTTTAGAGACAGTAATTTTCACTTTGCATAACAACAACAAGAATTTAATTACATATTGGGTTGCTTGAAGAAAAAAAATTGTTAATATCAGAAAAACATTTACTGCAGAAATATGCTAAAATTAGTACTGTTTAATAAACATATCGTCTCAGATTGGCATAAGAGAAATGCAATAGCTTATTGGTACAAAGGGGTTTTTGAAGTATGCAGGCATTGCTGTAAGTAACAACTTTTAAGGACAAACTGAGGCATTGAATCCAGAGGATTTTTATTAATAAAGGATAAATGGTGATATTTCTAAGCTGCAAATATTCATGTACCAATTATACTATATGTTCATTTTTTCAAGAATATATGTTGACTTTTCAAATTGCATAAATTTTTGAACAGCTTAACACACTAATGCACGTTTTGTTAGACAAACTGGCCGCTTAATCATATTGAATGGAAAAATAGTTCAATATCAAATAAAATATTTTAAAATTAGTTTGCAGAAATAATTATTTAAAGAAGTTTCATCTACATAATAGTTCTCCCTTATATATTTTTAAAAATATTAATCTGTGTAAAGTTTAAATGAAAAGGACTTCAGGATTTCAAAACATGACCCAAAATTTATCTACCAAAAACAGAATGATTTAACTGAGAAATTTCTTAGATCATGCTGCTATTATTACAATTTGGCTTACATAATTAATATGAATGTTTATTTTAAAATATATAGGAAATAATTACTATAAATATGTTTGAGTATTTGTCATTTCTCTCTTTTGTTAAGAATATATTAAGTATAGTGCATATGATGTACATTTTAATGATTCCAAATTGCAAAATATGTTACAATTTGATAATAAACACTTATATCTAAGAACAGTTTTTAATTAACTGAAACTATTCCATTAAAACCGTTAAAAAATACAGACCGCAGAAAAGATGTAGACTTCTAAATTCAGTTTTATTGTTAAATGTCAAATGCATATACTAATTATTTTACAGAATGCCCAATAACCTAATCATTTAAATTATTGTTTCATTTGAATAAAAAATGAATATTTATCTAAAGCATCCATTAAATATTAATAAAGAAAAAGAATGAGAAATTACTCACTTTTCATGTATGTTCCTGGATCTTCAACTTTCAAAATAAATGATGGAACTGAATTTCTTAGGCAGAGCTGTAAGCTACAACATAAGACAACCAACTCCACTTCTAATAAAATATAAAATGCATATGATCAAGGAAGTGATTTCCTTTTTATTTGTGGTTTTAGTTCCTTGTTGGAGATGGTTTTGGTTTGCATTTGCTTCCACTCAAACTAAACCAAAACTGTTTGACACACACTTTTTGTTTTAGTTCAGGTTCTTATTTAATATTTAGATCTTCAGTTTTGATTTAGTCTTTGAATCAAAATTAAACCAATATTTCTTGTAGCATCTAATTGTATTTTCAAATACAAATGATATACATTTGTATGTGTATTTAATTCAAACAAAATTTAACCATAGAATTTATGAGCAAATATCATATAAAATTTACTTTTTAAGGGATTGTAATGTATTAAATAAATATCTAAAGTGACAGAATACTCTTTAATTTCTTTTTGAAAATATGTATTAAAGAAAAATACTTTTTTTTCTAATTGTTTACTCTATAATAATATAATTAAACTCAATAGTTTATTCACTATGATAACTGTATTTCTTTCAACTAAAATTAGTTAAAAATCAATAGGTTAAGTGCTATTCTTTGTTTTTTTTTTTTTTTTTGTATGATACCATCATTCTATTTTGAGAAATAGGTAATGCAAGAGATACTAATTGTACATCATAACATTTTTATACATCAAACGTATGAAAAAAATGTTTTTTTTTTTTTTCATTTCTTCCATTTTGTCCATTTTGTCCAATTTTGTCCATTTCGTCCATTTCTTCCGGCGTCCCGGACTTTTTACAAAAAAGTGGACGAAATGACAACCCTGACCTTTGTAAAGTTTTTATGGAGCCTTATCTTTGCCTTTGAAGTTTTCTTTCTAAACTAATAGCATTGAAATATACGTTTAATCTCTAGTGAAAGTGGTGTAGTCTCTAGTTGGTCAGCAACTGCGCTTGAAGTAGTGTATCCAGGCCGTCATTTAGGAATGTCAGGGGGGGGGGACCCCAAGGCTTTGCAAAATTAATTTTTTTACATAAAAGCTTGTATACTTTGAGTAGTTTTTCGAAAAAAAAAAAAACTCAAATTTGTAGCTGTTTGAGAAAAGGAAATACAATTACTTTTTAAGGTGTATTCGCACAAAACTATATTTTTTACTCTTTTATAAGCTATAGCGAGTTACACATGACTCAAAGGTATGCAGTTTGAAAATATTTGGTGAAACCGTCTAGGGGGGCGATAGAAAGACTCAAAGATCTAAATGTATGCAAAAAATAAATATCTGAGAAAAATTTACAACGGCTACGTAGTCGTTTAATCATATTATTACTCTGCAATAAATATTTTTAATCACTATAAAATATCTTTACAGCCACATCGCAGTTAAAATAATAAGATTTGGCTTGCTAAACAGGTTCACATAATGAACCTGTAAAGTAGTCGACTGACTAATCGCTCTTGCCAAAAATATTCAATAAAGAATAGCCTACACTTACATAAAATTACCCTTATAAGTGCTATGAGGGGTGATAAAAATAGGGGTGATTCCGCACAACAACCGACCGGAAAATTAAATCGCTAATGAACCAAGATGTATCGGAAAGATGATGGTGTGCTATCACGATATTAGATAAGTTGACAAATAACGATAAAAATAAGCAAAGTATGTGAACTCCAAAAACTAAAGGTCTCTTTCTAGTAAACAGTGAACAATCTTTCGTTTGCTCAATTTCTATTTCGTGGAAATGGTTGGTGAAAGGAACGATATTTCATCCGTGCCTTCTATAACTCGAAAGTCTCAAATTTAGCTAGAAGAAAAATGTGATTGTAGCTTATAAAATTTATTTTTCTGGAACTGAAAATTAGAAACTCGAATTCGTTCGGAGATTACACCGACTCTCTAATAGGAAAATGAACCTTAAACTTTATACGACAAACCTTGCAATAAGGTTTTAATAGTTAAGCTATATTTTTATTTACGGAGCTCACAGCTTTAGTTAAACTGAGAAAACAAAAGCAGTGAACTTTTATTTCACTGCAATTTAATTCACCTTTCACGCTGTTTATTCTTTCACAATAATTATAACTTTGAAAACAATGCATTTTTTTAAATGGCTGTTCAGCTTGCTTAAAAGTATAGATGGCGCGAAGCGGGGTTTAGCTGAAGAATATATTGAAGTTTTAGCATTGAACGTGTAATAAATGCATGCAATATGACACTATATTCCATAAGTTTCAATATTCTTAGTATTATACAGCAGTTTTAGCGCAAAGTCCCACAGTTTTGAATTAATTTCACTAATTAAAGTATATATTTTTATTTTGTACTCGTAGTACAAGAAAAAAAGACATTTCTAATTTTTTTATTGAAATAAGTAAAATGAGCATTATTTGAATTATAAAAAGCATGTTCTACAGTTAAGTTGATGTTTATAATAAAACTAACTGATGTGATCACATATTATATTACTAGAAATTAGCTGATTTTTCGATTTTATCGACATAATAGTTAGAGATGGCGCGAAGCGCAGTTTAGTCAAAGTGCCGAGTACCGAAGAATCGGCCAACTAATGGCCGAAGGTTTGACTAGTGCACATATTGAAATTGTAGTTGTGAAATTAATATTTACAACATAAATTATTGTGGGCCGAAGCAGCCGAATCACATCTCATGCTTCGGCTAGACCGAATCTTCGGTGGAACGGCCAAGGCGTCGGCTCATCTCTACTTAATAGTGCGTTTGGCTCCTGTTTTAACTAAGCATCTTCAAATTTTCATCACAAAGATTAAAACCCACTCTTATGGGGCAGCTGTTTGTGGGCTTTTTGAAGGGTTTTAAATCGAAGCAATACGGATTTTTTTTTGTATAGAAAGAGTAATTTAGTGGTTCATTCATTAGAGCTCCAGCTGTTTAGAATATTTTCACTTTCGACGATTCACACACATAGTTTGGTTTATACATTTATTTAACAGTACTTTTCTTTTCCTTCTCTCTCTTTTTTTTAAATGAAATTTTTCATAACTAAAGCATTGCCACTGAAGAATTTTTAGTCAAATAGTTTATTATTTTTCAATACTATGTATTTCCTCTTTGAAAGTTAAATTAATTAATGACATTTTAAAAAAATAACCCAAATACGAATTTCAGTTGAACGTACTTTTGCAGATGGAGACGGCTCGACCCCTCCCGCCCCCAAGAAGTTAATTTATGCCCCCTGTGCTGGTGGGCATAAATTATCCTTATATTGTGTTATTGGTGTAAGTTATTATGTATATAAAAATGGATGTATGTATATTTGTGTGTATGTTTGTTCTTTATACAAATCCAGTTTTCGTCGGATTTTCATCAAACTCGGCACAGAGGTTCCTCGATACACTAGAATTCACATAGGTGGGGTCTCGAAATTAAAAAAGAAAAAAAAAAACGAAAAAGCTCAAAATTCAAATATTTTGTCTCGAAACGGCCATTTTCTTTCAATTTTGAATATATAGAGTAATAGAGAAAAGCCTTTAAGCATACAAATTGATATAATTTAACACATTTAAATATGAGTATTTTCCAACAAATATTAAGATTAACAATGAATTATCAATTTAAGGCTCACCTATTTCAAATAATTTTTTTCGAGCTATGTTGTATTAATAAGCACCCGGGCAGCGCCAGGTAATGAGCCAGAGATGAATAAAATATGAAAAGATATCTATAAAATACTCGGGGAAAAAGTGTTGATTGTTTTAACATTACATTTTCCCTCTAAATGCAATCATATTGTTATCTCTCGAAAAATTATTTGTCCAAATTCAAGATAACGTTCTAAAACCTTCAGAACTGTTGAATTCCGTTAATTAAGTGGCAATACCATCTTCTTCCTCTCCGCTTCCGACAATGGCTGACATTTTTTCTGTCGCTCCTAGCAGTTGCCTCCACAAGGAATGCCACTGCGTCTGGAAGGTGTCACCGTTATTAGTTTCCGGTGAAGATTAATAGGAGGACGTGTATTAGAGTATTTTTCCCTCCTTTTCTGTGAGGTAATATCAAGAGCTATGGAAGTTTTTGTACGTTTTTGTGTAAAGGACAGCGTAATCTCGCATAACTTCATTTATTTGTAAATCTGCTGAAATATAATTAGCTTTAGACTTAGTTTTGGAATAGACATAAAATTAAAAATAAAATAAATCCATAAATAGGCACGTGTTTCGATGTTTCAGAACATTTTCTTTTATCGTGTACAAAAGTTAAATTTTGAAAAATGCTCAGTAAATTATTACTCTTGCACTAAATGCAGATTCTTATGGACATCATATTAGCTCGGGGCATTAAGGATAATGGAACAGCTCTCGTTTTTGCTCAAAATTTGTTTTGCAAGTCATCGAATATAAATAATTTGTAAATTATATTTTCCCCATATCTTTGAGACATCAGAATTCTGATAATAACGCAGTTATTAAAGACACAGTATTCAGTGCACAGTAATTAATAAAGTGCTAAAAGCGTACATTGCAATGTTATTTTACGAAAAAAAAATTTTTCTACACATCTTCACATATATATTCACTGTCGTGCTTCTAACAGAGTTATTCAGGGTATATTTGTGCCTGTCCAGATAACTTTGCGCCTTTTCAAGCCTCCCCCCTCCCCTCCAAGTTAAATAAACTAAAACATATGAAGTCTCAGTCATGTATTCTTCAGTTGGGGTCACAAATAAGATTTATGCTTTTTATGAATTTAGAATATCCTATACTATAAAAATATGTAGTGGCGTAAAGTTACCTGGACTAACTCAAGGATACAATAAATTACTACTTTTATTCAAGACTAGTTTTTAATTCAGGATTGATATAAAGTCATTAATTCTCCAAACAT